>JAGYYJ010002219.1:0-119000 GCA_019671005.1 Hibiscus mutabilis
TAAGACTAGATGGCGCACTTTGGGCATATCTGCTTTGCATTCAAAACACCCTTAGGTATGTCCCCCTTCCGACTTGTCTATGGTAAAACATGCCATCTACGGTGGAAATCGAACACAAGGCATCTTGGGCAATCAAGACCGTGAATATGGATTTGGAAAGTGCGGACAAAAGCGTTTGTTGGACCTCAATGAGATAGAAGAATTTCGTGCACTCGCCTATAACAATGCGAATCTACAAAGGGAGAAAACAAAGCAATGGCATGACAAGAAACTATTGCCCGCGACAATTCACGCCGAGGGCAACTAGTTCTCTTATTCAATTCTCGGCTAAAACTTTTCCGGGAAAGCTGAAATCAAGATGGTGGGACCATTGAAGTTGTCAAACCATTCTCCCATGGTGTTGTGATAATCAAGTCCATCTCGACAACCATGAATTCAAAGTTAATGGACAAAAGATTGAAACACTACAAATTGGAACAAAATTGCTTAGATTTGATGAATATTCAATGATGACTTTGCCAATGCACTTAATTGATAAATTTTTATTCTAGGATAACCATGGAAAAACTTAGAATTTTACTATGATGCTAAATTTGATGAAACAACTGTTGTGGTTTGATTGATTTAAGAATTCTAGTGAACTTAGGTTGATAATTAACAAATTGGGGATTAGAATAAAAAATTGGATGAATGCTAGAGGTGCCCAAAATTGGCTCTAGCATGTGCTAAAAAAATTGATCACTAGAGGTGCTTGGCTGGCTCTAGTATGTGTTAAAAAATTTTAATTTCATCTATTTATCTAATATCAGGAGAGTTAGATTTAGTAATAAGAGTTTGCACTTTTCAATTCAAGGTTTATTCATTCTTGGTTCTTATTCTTGTTTTGAAGTGAATTGGGAGAGGATCTCGAACTTCATCTATTTATCTAATATCGGGAGAGTTAGATTCAAGAAACGAATGAATATGGTCTTTATTCAATCTATTGATGGTGAAGATTAATCCGCTTTAGGAATAAGTTAAGGATTTCAACGCTAAGAGGAGCGCAAGATTGGTTGTTGTTCACCCTTGATTCACGCAGGATGTATTATCAAGGCATGCACAAGTAGCTAGAGTTTCGACTTAGGATAAGAAGAAACCATTGAAGAACGCTCCACAACCTTGAAGTTGCTGCCAGACGCGCCCAAGTAGTTGCCCAACTACCATCGATTAGTTGCCAAGGCAACCTCAGGCAGTAAGTTGCCACGGCAATCGAAAGTTGTTCTTGCACTTTTTTTACCAAGACGATCCAATCGCTATCACACCTCAATTAAATTAAGAAGATAGGAGAAGTTCTAGTAGGAATACAATTATAATAAAGAATTATATTTTTAAAGATAATTTAATTCCAACTTAAACTCTCCTCCTCAAAGAAGGACTTTGGCCTAGCCCTATAAATAGCAAGAGATTTCAGACAACTTGAAAGAGAGCAAGAAGAGAGGAAAATTTGAGAAATCCAAAGGGCAAGAGGAAGAGATTTTGACAAGAGAGCAAGGGAGAGAGATTTCCCAGAGAGTTTTTTTCTTCTTCTTTTTTTTGCTTCCATTAGATTCATGGTTTGGGATTATTCTTTGTATATCTTTTTGAACCCAACCATGAACTAACTTGATTGGTTGGGGTTATTGTGTTTTGTTGTTGTGAGAAACATTGATTTTTTGTTTAGGTAATAAGATTGGGAGAGGATCTAAGTAACTTCATCTATTTATCTAATATCGGGAGAGTTAGATTCAAAAAGCGAATAGTATGGTCTTTATGCCAAAGAAAGGCTAGTTCTAGTTGCCAGGGCAATGCATGAAGGAGACGCCGAGCCAGTTGCCAGGGCAATTGTCGACATGAGCAAAGGTGATATGGTAGTCGAAATTGATGACAAGACAAGCCCAAGATGACGTGGAGCAAAGCCCAAACCCAAAGGAATTTGATTTCCATGCAGAGATTAAAGAAGAATTAAATTCCAAGAAGATAGGAGAAGTTCTAGTAGGAATAAAATTATAATAAAGAATTATATTCTTTAAAGATAATTTAATCCCAACTTAAACTCCTCCTCAAAGAAGGACTTTGCCCTAGCCCTATAAATAAGAAGGGAATTTCGATAATCATAGAGGGCAAGAGGAGAGGATTTTTGACAACTCCAAAGGGCAAGAAGGAAGAGATTTCGACAAGATAGCAAGGAGGGAGAGAGTTCGATTTCTTCTTTTTCTTTGCTTCCATGGTTTGGGGATTATTCTTTGTATATCTTTTGAACCCAACCATGAACTAACTTGATTGGTTGGGGTTATTGTGTTTTGTTGTTGTGAGAAACAATTGGATTTTGTTTAGGTAATAAGAGTTTGCACTTTTCTATTCAAGGTTTACTCATTCTTGGCTTTTATTCTTGTTTGCGAGTGAATTGGGAGAGGATCTCGTAACTTCATCTATTTATCTAATATCGGGAGAGTTAGATTCAAGAAACGAATGAGTATGGTCTTTATTCAATCTATTGATGGTGAAGACTAATCCGGCTTAGGAATAAGTTAAGGATTTCAACGGCTAAGAGGAGCGCAAGATTGGTTGTTGTTCACCCTTGATTCACACAGGGATGTATTATCAAGGCATGCACAAGTAGCTAGAGTTTCGACTCAGGGATAAGAAGAAACCATTGAAGAACGCTCTGCCGAACCTTGAAGTTGCTGCCCAGACGCCCAAGTAGTTGCCCAACTAGTTGCCCAGGCAACCATCGATTAGTTGCCAAGGCAACCCCGTTGTGCAAGTTGCCACGTCAACTGAGTTGCACGTGCACTCTTTTATCAAAACGATCCAATCGGCTATCACACCTCAACTCACGATAACCTGGCCTATCTCTCTCTTTTTCTTTCATCTATTCTTTTAGTTTATTGCTTTTACTTTTCTCGTTAATTAAAACCTCTATTATCAATTGTGTTTTTATTTTCACAGTGCAGTAACTTAAGCAAAGTGGCCCAAACCAATCCCTGTGGAGACGATACTCGATACTCATATCACTTTATTACTTGCAACGTGTATACTTGCACATTTGTGTAGCACTTATCACACGCAACAAGTTTTTGGCGCCGTTGCCGGGGATTGGCAATTGGTGTTAGTTGTTTTTGTTATTGCATTTTTTTCTCTTAGTTTTACTAACTTTTCTTTTTGTTTGTTTTATCAAAAAAACATTTAGGCGCGCTACAAGTTAAGGAACATCAACATGTTGGGAAATAAAAGCCAATCTATTCGAGAGATGATGTTGGAAGATATGAATCAATCCAATCAAGAGTTCCTTGCACCCTTTGATGATTACCTATACCAACCGAGAAAAGCCCAAAGAACTTATACCGTGGAAAAATCTTGTGCTATGTGTGGAGAACATCATGTGTTTGAAAATTGCCCTCACATTTTCGGTGCATATAACTACATGGAGGACCATAGAGGGAACCAGCAACAAAATTCTTCATGGTAATCGTCAAAAAGCTCAAATTTTTTTTTACCATAACAATTTTGCCGCGACAACAGATATGCCATGGCAATGTAGTCCTTTTCAAGAGCATTCCAATTCCTTGGAGGAAACGTTACTAGCTTCCTTGGCTAGACTTGACGGATCAATTGAAGAGATTCGAGAACTATCAAAATCTATGGATACAAGGATAGCTCAGTGGGATGCAACCTTAGGGGATTCAGAAGATCAATTGGGGAGATCCACATATGTCATGGATAACATGAACCAACAATTCATTCCTAGGGATACTGACGTCCCAAGGCAAGAGGATAAGGAGCAATACAAAGAAATCTATCCGATGTGTGAGGAACAACTAGAACCTCAAAGTCAAGAGGATGCCAATGAGAGAGACTGCCCAACACATGATGAGCTTGAACAACAAATTGCCTCGACAATGATTGAGGATCCTGAACAGAGCAATGCCGCGACAACACTCGGTGAAGCTGAGAATAAAAATACTACAGCAAATTCTGAGGAACCTGATGCCCAGAAAGTTACAACGTTGATGTTGAAGCAGGAATGTGTAGATTGCTCTCATCTACAATTGCCACGACAATTACACGACCACATGCAAGATCAACGAGATGATAATACTTTGCCAATGGAATATGAGCAGGTAATAGTTGAACCTTTTGAATTTTTTAAAAACTCACCTCGTCCATTGCAGGTATGTCTTGAGGAACCGAGGTTGGTAGATTTGAAGCCATCGAAATATCTACTGATAGAGATGTTTGAGAGGCCAAAAGAAAAAGGTGTTTGGATTCATAAAGCTCTTCAGAAAATTGATTCTTCCCTTGACTTAAAGCAAAATTTGACAACTGATTGCCACGGCAATTGGCTTGAGCAGCAATTGCCACGACAACAAAGGCTACATCCAACCATGATAGAAGTCGATAAGAATGAGGTAATTGAATGGTTGAGAATGGATATAATTTTTCCTATTAATATATTTGTGCCTTCAGGAATAGTAGCAAGGTGGTCACTTTAGGAGATGCAGTAACATTAGAAGTGGTCACTTTAGGAAATGCCTGAGCATGCTCTCCTTTCAATATTTACTTTTTCTTTTTATTTTCATTTTTATTTTTAGGAGATATTTTATTTTTCTTCATTATCTTTAGTTTCCAGGTTGTCTTTATTTTCTTTTCCACAACAAGACTCACAACCACCATAATAAGGAAATTTACTGCCGACTACTCGCCACAGCAACCACAACAGAAACTGGCGATGCCCAGGCAACAACAATGGCTTCGGCAACTACTGATGCACATGCAAGTAAACCTGCATCGGCAAACATGGAAGAAATCAAGGCAATGATATTCACGCGGTACAAGCCACAAGCATTCAACCACTGACCGAAAATTGAATCAAGCAAACGGCACGAAGGAAACTCATCACTCGAGGTGACGACCTCTCTGACTAACTCATTTCATTTAGTTTCTTTTAAATTTTGTTTCACTTTTACGTGCATTGAGGACAATGCTTCTCTCGAGTTTGGGGGGTGTTGGTTTCTAGTTAGTTTCATGTTTAGTTGCATTCATCTTTAGCAATCACATATGGTTGCATATGTTACTTTCCATGCCTTTAATTTGATTTAATTGCTTAAGACTTGTTGAATATCCAATGATGAATTTTTGCCACTGCACTTAATTGAAAGAACCTTTAATTTTAGGATTACATGAAAAGAACTTAGAATTTTACTATGATTGCTGAATTTTTTTTACACGGTTGTGGCTTGTTGATTGAAAGAAACTTAGTGAACTTAGGTTGCTTAAAATTTGGGTAAATTTAAAATTGAAAATTAAAAGTTAATTTCTTGCTAGAGGTGCCCAAAACTGACTCTAGTAGTAATTGCTCTTTCTTGCTAGAGGTGCCCGAAACTGGCTCTAGTAGTTAATGCACATTAAAGAATCGCTAGAGGTGCCCGAAATTGGCTCTAGTCGACTAAAATAAAATGAGAAATTGCTTACTCTGCTAGAGGTACCCGAAATTGGCTCTAGTAAAAATAAAAATAAATGCCCCGATAATTAAATTGATAAAAGCCTATTGTTCACATAGAATCTTGAAAATCAACTTGTACACAACTACGCACACACATTGTCACGAGCATTATAGTTTTGTTCAGGGTGATTTTTGTGCTATCTGAAAAATTAAAAGGTGATCATACATTGTGCCACGGTTCCGAGGTTTGAATTCAAGTTTGAAGCATGTCTTTGATGATTAAAGTCTTGGCAGGTAAATGTTAGTTTGCATTGCTTGAGGACAAGCAATAGTTCGAGTTTGGGGGCGTGATAAGTGTTCAAAAGTACTATTTTTAATACCCTTTTTACTCATATTATTGTTAGACTTAAGCTCATATTAGTTGCATAATTAGTTATTCATGCATTAATTCATGTTTCTTTCCACCGTTGAGCTTGATTACATAACTTGGTGATTTTTGTGGAAAAAGATGCTGCTTTGGCGTGTTTTTGTGTGTGTGCAGGATCACTTGCCAAAGCAAGGCTAGTGCTAGTTGCCAGGGCAATGCATGAAGGAGACGCCGAGCTAGTTGCCAGGGCAATGCATGAAGGAGACGCCGAGCCAGTTGCCATGGCAATTGTCGACATGAGCAAAGGTGATATGGTAGTTAAAATTGATGACTAGACAAGCCCAAGATGACGTGGAGCAAAGCCCAAACCCAAAGGAATTTGATTTCCATGCAGAGATTAAAGAAGAATTAAATTCCAAGAAGATAGGAGAAGTTCTAGTAGGAATACAATTATAATAAAGAATTATATTCTTTAAAGATAATTTAATTCCAACTTAAACTCCTCCTCAAAGAAGGACTTTGCCCTAGCCCTATAAATAAGAAGGGAATTTCGATAATCATAGAGGGCAAGAGGAAAGGATTTTCGACAACTCCAAAGGGCAAGAAGGAAGAGATTTCGACAAGATAGCAAGGAGGGAGAGAGTTCGATTTCTTCTTCTTCTTTGCTTCCATTAGATTCATGGTTTGAGGATTATTCTTTGTATATCTTTTGAACCCAACCATGAACTAACTTGATTGGTTGGGGTTATTGTGTTTTGTTGTTGTGAGAAACAATTGGATTTTGTTTAGGTAATAAAAGTTTGCACTTTTCTATTCAAGGTTTACTCATTCTTGGCTTTTATTCTTGTTTGCGAGTGAATTGGGAGAGGATCTTGTAACTTCATCTATTTATCTAATATCGGGAGAGTTAGATTCAAGAAACGAATGAGTATGGTCTTTATTCCATCTATTGATGGTGAAGATTAATCCGGCTTAGGAATAAGTTAAGGATTTCAACGGCTAAGAGGAGCGCAAGATTGGTTGTTGTTCACCCTTGATTCACGCGGGGATGTATTATCAAGACATGCACAAGTAGCTAGAGTTTCGACTTAGGGATAAGAACGAACCATTGAAAAACGCTCTGCCGAACCTTGAAGTTGCTGCCCAGACGCCCAAGTAGTTGCCCAGGCAACCATCGATTAGTTGCCAAGGCAACCCCGTTGTGCAAGTTGCCACGGCAACTGAGTTGCCCGTGCACTCTTTTACCAAAACGATCCAATCGGCTATCACACCTCAACTCACGATAACCTGGCCTATCTCTCTCTTTTTCTTTCATCTATTCTTTTAGTTTATTGCTTTTACTTTTCTCGTTAATTAAAACCTCTATTATCAATTGTGTTTTTATTTTCACAGTGCAGTAACTTAAGCAAAGTGGCCCAAACCAATCCCTGTGGAGACGATACTCGATACTCATATCACTTTATTACTTGCGACGTGTATACTTGCACATTTGCGTAGCACTTATCACACGCAACAATTCCCATTATTCTTTCTCTTTCCACACAAAAATCCATAAACTTTCTTCCTCCACCAAAACATTTCATTTTTACCTCAATACATAGAACACTTGATTTAAATAAGACTACCTTCAACAACCAATCCGAGATTAACACTTGATTTGATAAAGATTTTACCTTTAATCTTCAACTCCAAGGGGAAAGAATGAGGAAAAAGATGAAGAGGGCGAAGGGGGAACAAGAGTGACCTCACCCCTCTTACAAATCTGCAGCCTCATAAATTATCCCCACTATTTCTCTTTAAAAGTGGGTGAATTTACTCTTTTAACCTTTTAATACCCCTCAAGGCCACATGGCAACCCAAAGTTCAAGCCCATACACAAGAAATCCTCATAGGTTCTCAAAGCTTCGGTCCAAACACTCAAGCTCACTTGCTCAGGTGAAACGACCCAAAGATTCTGAAATTCGGGTCGTTACAAAATCAAACAGAATTTAATTTATAATTAATTTTAATTGTTTACATTGTACAAATAATTATTTTAACTTAAAAACTATAGATGGATTATTAATTCTATTTACTTAAAATGTTTTTTTGAAAGGAGACTGATTGTATGATTTTATTGATGAAGAGCATACAATATAAAACATAGACGCGAACCTCGTTAAAAGATCCCCTTAAACTTAAGTGAAAAAAAAGTGCAACGCATCCATGCTAATAACAAAAGAACACCCGAAAACTGATGTACTATTAAAATGTTTAAAAGAAATATTTATGAAAAATACTTTAAAACTTTACCAATTAATGTTTAAAAGACATAAATAAAGCTATTTTTATAAAATAAAATGCAAAATTTTAAAGCTCAAAATTAATATGAAAATACCAAAAACTGCTGTACTATTAAAAAAATTACCGAATTGAACCACATACACCTTTACCTCTACTTTTCAATTTGGATGGATCGATCTATAGATAGAAAATCGATAATTGTAGCATAAATTTTAAATTTTGAATTTAACTGTCTTAATTTTAAAAAATTACAATATAAAGTACTAACTTTTTGTTTGGTTGGGTTGTTAGTAATGTTACGCATGATTTAGACTTAAATATACATTTCGTATCTAAGTTGATATTTTCTCTTAAGTTGATACTTAAAGAAATTTTTACTCTCACATCGGTACCTGAACTAGGCACCTTCTCCCAAGTCAGTACCTAAAAATTTTTTACTCCCAAGTTCGTACTTGAACTCGACATTTTCTCTCAAATTGATAAAAAAATCTTATACATTTCATCAATTTTTATCAATTTGGTCCTAATTTTAAACAAATCAATAAATTTAACCCTATATATTTAAAAATTCTACCAATTTGCTATTTGCAATTCTCCTAAACTATTTGTTCTTCTCCTAGAAATATTATATTACATTCCTGATATAATAAAAGTTTAATAGTAACTTATTGTTTTATCGTAAAATGCAGTTATGCAATGGTTGTGTAATACCCCGAAAATTTTACTAAGTTATACAAGGGTCATTTAGTACTAAGGTTTTGGCATAACGCTAACTTAGTGACTAAAATGACAAAAAGATAAAAGTTAGTGACCAAAATGAAAAGTTGGTAAAATTTTAGGGACCCAAGTGTAAATTTTCCCAAAGATGATTTTTATTCAGTATGAGGATAAATTCGATCAGAATAAGGATTTTGGTAATAGTTTTGGAGGTTAGGATATAGTAGAAAATATAAAATTTTGAGCGAATAAAATTGTTAAACGTGCTCATATTAGAGAAAAGTTTTGGGTGACCTTTTGGGAAGTGTCGCATAAATGCTTAATGAAGGATTTTCAAGAAAGATGCTACCCGATAAATATTATAGGTAATTATCGGTATTTTTTGGATCGAGTCAAATTTCTAAGTTTGACTTTATTAAATGGAGGATTTTATATGA
Organism: Hibiscus mutabilis; assembly: GCA_019671005.1. Lineage (NCBI taxonomy): Eukaryota > Viridiplantae > Streptophyta > Magnoliopsida > Malvales > Malvaceae > Hibiscus > Hibiscus mutabilis. The sequence goes on from JAGYYJ010002219.1 coordinate 9,266, forward strand.
AAATATGAATTTATTCATGGAATTAGGGAAATATATGATTCTCGATTAGAGTTGATAGTTCGATAGAGGAAAAATCGTAAAAGGTGAAAATCGAGAAATTGGATTGAACAAAAATCATAAATGATATTTTATGATTATTTAATGATGATGGCCGATTGGATTGGAACCAACCTAATTCCAATGTAATGGGATGGCACAATTTTGAACTAGGTTGTAAATTTGATTTAGTTAGAGGGTAATTTTAGAGAGAGTGAAAAATAAATTTAAAATTTATTTTTTTAAGAAACATCTGGCATTTTTCTATAAAAGATGAACAATTTGTTCATCTTTCTCCTCATGCATTTCGAAATAAAGGAGAAAAGAGGGGAAAATAGGAAAAAATTTCCTAGCCATTTTCAAGGCTTTTGATCAAGAATTCAAGCAAGATTCTTTGAGTTTCAAGAAATATTGGGGAAGGTACAAGCATTCAAGGAAACGAAAAGATTAATGAGTAAGCTTAGTGAGGCAAGATAATAAATGGCCAATGTGAGTGCATTCCTATTTATCTTATTTTTATTATGATATGAGGAAGACTTGCGATAAGTCAACCTCGAGTGTTAAAAAAACAAACGAATTTGATTCATAAATTATATACATATTAAATGGTTTCGAATGATTTATAAATGATTTTAGGTATGAACTGCCCAAAGTGTTTTAATATATATGTTATAGTGATATGTCCTTACTTATTGATATTATTGAATAAGTGAATAGATTATAACAGTGAATTGAATTAAAAGCCATTGTAAACATATTGAGATTCTTGGTATAATTGGCATGCCAATGAGGTGGAGTATAGTGATATAGTGATACAGTGACGTTGTGTTCTACAGCTATGACCTAGTGATACAGTGATGTTCTATAAGTGTACAACAGTTATAAAGTGATACAGTGACGCTGTGTTCTACAGCTATGACCTAGTTATACAATGATGCTGCTAAATTATAGCAGTGGTATAGTGATACAGCGATATAGTGATTTATTATGGCACAACATATTTGTTGATGCCGCACATGTGCATACTCAACAGTGACTCGCATACCATGCATTCTCATTTACTTTACATTGGGCTATAATTAAATTAAGAGTGAAAGTGTAAAGAATGATCCAAGTGAAATGAATTTTTAACTAAAGAAATTGCTTTGGTATAACCTGTCTCATATATATGAATTTGAGATTTTTACAGGTTACCTAAAAGTGGAACGACTTTGACAAGTCAGATTTACGATTTCATAATCCTATATATAAATTTATTGTATTTTAGTTTGATTATATCATTTCTTTACAGTGAAATATTTTAAATTATTTGATGTTGCCTCACTAAGTTATACTTAGCGTGTGATTGTTTCACGCATAGGAAAAGAGAAGCGTTGGGAATAATGAGCATTAGCGAACACCATCTATCGAAAACAGGTACATCAATATCAGTAATATAATTTTTATGTTGTTTGATATTTACTAGTCGGCATGTATAGTAAATGTGAAGCCTGCTCTGATATGAATCGTATTTTTTTTTCAGAATCTGAATGATTTTAAATCAGGCAGTTTCATTATTTATATGCTAATGGATCAAACTGTTAAGTTGCTGCCTGAATCTAGGTTCAAAATGGAATGTGAAATTATTAAGTTTAAATTTTACGCTATTAACTATTTTTACAGTCAAAAATAAGATTTTCTTAATATTAAAGAATTATTTTACAAGTATCATGTGACATCTCTAACTCTTATTCAGCGATGGATACAGGAAAGAGGTGTTACATTTAATGGTATCAGAGCTACAGGTTTAGCCGGTTCTAGGCGTCAACAAAAGTGATTTTATGTAAAAAAGTTTATACATGCCACTAGGATATCGATATTACTGATATGATGTTTATATGATTTGATTGATGTTGCTCCTTACAAATAAGAATGAAGATAAGTTATAATTAATATTTGAGTTAAGAAGATTGAGATGAACTTGTAAATGAGAGGTTCTGGAAAGAACCATAGTGGTAATAATAAGGTTAACCATAACCTTATGGATTAATCAGAATAAGAAAGAACATTGGCACAATAGGGAATGCTTATACAAGATTTGGGAAATCCTGAATTTCATAGTGAAAGTGGTCTGATGGCTGCTGACTTATGGTTTAATGATGTTAAAATTATAAGGGAAGAGCTAAATTGTTCCGATGTGGAAAAGTTAGAAGGAATTGTATCCCTGTTAAGAGGACATGTTCAAATACACTGTACAAGTATCAGATAGAAGATACTTGCAACTGAAGTGACATGGGTATTCTTCCAAGAAGCATTCAAGGCGAAATATATTGGTGATCAATATAGGAGTATAATTTATAGCAAATTTGATAATTTGCCAAGATTACCTTCAGATCGAGAATTGGAATTTATAATAGATGTATTACTAGGCATTGTATCTATATCGATGGTTCCGACCGAGCTTCGGGAAAGGAATGCGTAATTGCAAGAAATATTGGATCATGGTTTTATAAAACCTGGTGTGTCACATTTGGGGCGCACCGGTATTATTTATGAAAATAAGGATGGATCCGTGTGACTATGCATCCAGATGAAAACAAGATGTAGCAAGGTTTAAAAAGTCAGTATTGATGGCTAGGCATGAAAAGGACAATAAATGAGATAGTTTCTAAATGTTTATCATGTCAACAAGTAAAAGTAGTATATCAGATACCTTCTGGATTATCACAATGGATTTTCATTCTTTAGTGGAAATGTGATCGAATAACTATAGATATTGAATATGAAGTTGGAGATAAAGTATTCCTAAAGGTATCACCATGGAAGAAAGAGATGAGCAAGATTTTTTGATATATTCCATATAGTTATGTTATGAAGGTATCGGTCAAATCCTTCACATGTCATCAGTTCTGAGCAAATTGAACTACAACCTAGATTTGATGTATTAAGAAGAACCCGTGAAAATTCTAGCATATGAAGTTAAAGAGTTAAGGAACAAGAAAATTCCTTTGGTCAACAATTCTTTAGAAGAACCACAAGATTGAGAAGGCCACTGGAGAAAGCTTAGAAGAAGATGAAAAAACAATATTCATAACTATTCAAATTAATTACGTTCTAAAATTCGAGGACGAATTTTATTTTAAGGGGGTGGAATTGTAATACCCCGAAAATTTTACTAAGTTATATAAGGGCCATTTAGTACTAAGGTTTTGGCATAAGGCTAACTTAGTGACTAAATTGACAAAAGATAAAAGTTAGTGACCAAAATGAAAAGTTGGTAAAAGTTTAGGGACCCAAGTGTAAATTTTCCCAAAGATGATTTTTATTCAGTATGAGGATAAATTCGATCAAAATAAGGATTTTGGTAATAGTTTTGGAGGTTAGGATGCAGTAGAAAATATAAAATTGTTAAGCGTGCTCAGATTAGAGAGAAGTTTTGGGTGACATTCTGGGAAGTGTCACATAACAGTATTTTGATTTGTAAAAAGGACTCAGAAGAAATGGGAAAGATTCGTATAAATGCTTAATGAAGGATTTTCAAGAAAGATGCTACCCGATAAAGATTTCGGGTAATTATCGATATTTTTAGATCGAGTCAAATTTCTAAGTTTGACTTTATTAAATGAAGGATTTTATATGAAAATATGAATTTATTCATGGAATTTGGGAAATATATGATTCCTGAATTAGAGTTGATAGTTCGATAGAGGAAAAATCGTAAAAGGTGAAAATCAAGAAATTGGATCAAACAAAAATCATAAATGGTATTTTATGATTATTTAATGATGATGGCCGGTTGGATTGGAACCAACCTAGTTTAAATGTAATGGGATGGAACAATTTTGAACTAGGTTGTAAAATTGATTTAGTTAGAGGGGTAATTTTGGAAAGAGTGGAAATGAATTTAAAATTTATTTTTTAAGAAACATGTGGCATTTTTCTATAAAAAGATGAACAATTTGTTCATCTTTCTCCTCATGCATTTCGAAAGAAAGGAAAAAAGAGGGGAAAATAGGAAAACAATTTCCTAGCCATTTTCAAGGCTTTTGATCAAGAATTCAAGCAATGTTCTTTGATTTTCAAGAAATATTGGGGAAGGTACAAGCATTCAAGGAAACGAAAAGATTAATGAGTAAGCTTAGTGAAGCAAGATAATAAATGGCCCAGGTGAGTGCATTCCTATTTATCTTATTTTTATTATGATATGAGGAAGACTTGCGATGAGTCAACCTCGAGTGTTAAAAAAACAAAAGGATTTGATTCGTAAATTATATACATATTAAATGGTTTCGAATGATTTATAAATGATTTTGGCTATGAACTGCCCAAAGTGTTTTTCATATATATGTTATAGTGATATGTCCTTACTTATTGATATTATTGAATAAGTGAATAGATTATAACAGTGAATTGAATTAAAAGCCCATTGTAAACATATTGAGATTCTTGGTATAATTGGCATGCCAATAAGGTGGAGTATAGTGATATAGTGATACAGTGACGCTGTGTTCTATAGTTATGACCTAGTGATACAGTGATGTTGTATAAATGTACAACAGTTATAAAGTGATACAATGACGTTGTGTTCTACAGCTATGACCTAGTGATACAGTGATGCTGTTAAATTATAGCAGTGGTATAGTGATATAGTGATTTATTATGGCACAACATATTTGTTGATGCCGCACATGTGCATACTCAACAGTGACTCGCATACCATGCATTCCCATTTACTTTAGATTGGGCTATAATTAAATTAAGAGTGAAAGTGTAAAGAATGATCCAAGTGAAATGAATTTTTAACTAAAGAAATTGCTTTGGTATAACCTATCTCATATATATGAATTTGAGATTTTTACAGGTTACCTAACAGTGGAACAATTTTGACAAGTCAGATTTACGATTTCATAATCATATATATATATATATATATTGTATTTTAGTTTGATTATATCATTTCTTTACAGTGAAATGTTTTAAATTATTTGATGTTGCCTCTCTAAGTTATACTTAGCATGTGATTGTTTCACGCGTAAGAAAAGAGAAGCGTTGGTAATAAGGAGCATTAACAAACATCATTTATCGGAAACAGGTACGTTAGTATCAGTAATATAATTTTTATGTTGTTTGATATTTACTAGTCGGCATGTATAGTAAAATGTGAAGCCTGCTCTGATATGAATCATATTTTATTCAGAATCTGAATGATTTTAAATCAGGCAGTTTCATTATTTATATGCTAATGGATCAAACTGTTAAGTTGTTGCCTGAATCTAGGTTCAAATGGAGTGTGAAATTATTAAGTTTAAATTTTACGCGATTAACTATTTTTACAGTCAAAAATAAGATTTTCTTAATATTAAAGAATTATCTTACAAGTATTCTGTGACACCTCTAACTCTTATTCAGCGATGAATACGGAAAATGGGTGTTACAGGTTGCTTTGATCCGATATACTAGTTTAGTTTGACAATATCGTGAAAATTAACTAAATTGATGTAATTTTTAAATATTAATGGTTAAATTTATTAAATTATTTTGAATTAGGATCAAATTTATAGAATGTATAAGCTTTGGCGAGTTAAACTGTTAATAAAAATACCAAACCAATGAATGAAATTAAAGTTCGAGTACCAATTTGAGAGCAAAAATTTTTAGGTACCAACTTAGGAGGAAGTACCTAGTTCAGGTACCAAATAGGAAGTAAATTTTTTTAAATACCAACTTAGAGGAAGGTGCCTAATTCAAGTACCAATTGTATATTTAATTTTTTTTATCAACAAATGTATATTTAAATAGTACGTGATACTATCGTGGAAGTGATATTTATTTTCTATATTTACTAATAGGGTAAAGTATACCAATGGTCACCGAATTTTTAGGGCGCTTTCATTTTGGTCACCGAACTTTTTAAATTTTCATCTTGCGTGGAAATTATTGGATAGGGAGTGGGAGGTACAAATTCGGCATGTACGACGGGCAGCAAATAAGGTTGCTGATGGGTTAGCCAAGCTGGCTCGGACTCATGATATTTTTACGCCTAGGGAGGTGGATTTCGAAACTCGTGTGTATCAGTCATCACCGGATAGTTTGCTCTCATTGGTGCATGATGATTTGTCGCCTGTGGTGGGCGTGGATTAGTATGTGATGTTATTTGTGAAGTTTTTAATTTTGTAAATACGAACGAGTGTACTCTTTTTCCCTCATTTAGGCTTAGGAGAATTTTTTAACAAGGCACTTGCCTGCATAGCTTCCTCTCCATATTTATCAAAAATAAAATAATATACTTTGAGTCCTACTCTCAGCTGAATAAACCCTTCTTTTTCTTCTTCTTCTCCAAACTTCAATTTGGAGATCATCCACCATGGACGCTTTGACTAGCGCAACCTGTACAGTCGTTTTATCTTCAAATAAAGCTGCTTCTTTTGATTTAGTTAGACGATTATGGTTCACATATGGTGATAAATGATAAAGGATGAGATTGTTTATATTTCAGATTTTCAACTCATATTGTTATTTTACTGAAGAAAAGTAGATCCATCAATTTTGGTAAGTAAACTTTCTTGATTGCTTGTGTTTCCGTTGGTGATAGCAAATCTATGTTAAACTTCTGATGATTGGAAAGTTAGTTCTTTGTTCTCTGGTGATGTAATTTTTTGAAATACTTATTGTTCTGTCAGTCATGTTGGTTGGAAGTTTCATCATTGAGATTTGTTGCTTAATAGTTTTAGAAAGCCTTTGATGGGCTGTCTCACCTAACAACATGAATCTTTTATGAAGCTTTATCCAACTTCATTTTTAGGTTGCCTTGTAGTACCTGTATGATCCGATTTTAAAATTGTAGATAATATCAATGTTTTTCATCTCTTAAGTTGCTTTGGTCCTGTCTGTTAATGTTTTTTCAGGAAACTCATCACCTTTATGTAATTTATTGCTCTTCTACATACTTGCAAATGCTCTTGCATTGAAGACTCTTGTTTATCATCATTTTTGTAGTAATTGAATATATCCCATCTCATGATCCCTTTATCTGTTTGCAATGTTGGAAACATCTAACATTGGTTAACTGACTTGGCATTCTTATATATTTTGTGATTGAGATGGATACCGACTTTGTTTCTCTTTTGATCAATAGCTCACTGATGAGTTCTCGAGGATGGAAGAGAAGATTAAGTTGATTGAATCTCTTCTGGAAAGCAAGGTTATGTTGAGGGAATTTTTTTATGCTTACCATATGTTGTTTTGTTGTTATAATTAGTTAACAAACATGTTTTGCAGAACCTTGAAATCAAGAAAATAAATGATGAGAAGAAGGCATCGATCATCGATGGTTGCTCAGTTTGCAGCTGAGGCCATTCTCACTCTGAGAGGGTACATGCTGCTCAAAAGGATGATAATGTGTCTCCTATTGAAGCAATTCTTGCACCCTTAGAGGCTAAACTGAAGCTTGCTCGACAAGAGGTTTTGTTGCCACTTTTGTACTATTGCTTCTGTCTCACAAAAACAATGGAGATGTTTGGACTTTGGTTCCTTGCAGATTGCAAAGCTTCAAGATGACAATAAAGCCCTTGATCGTCTAACTAAATCAAAAGAAGCAGCTTTACTTGAAGCTGAAACGACTGTACATGTTGCGCTAGTCTAAGAGTCCATGGTGGATGATCTCCAAAATAGAGTTGGGAGAAGAAGAAGAAAAAGAGAGAAAAAGGGTTTATTCAGCTGAAAGTGTGATTCAAAGTATATTATTTTATTAAGAAAAAAAAACTAACGTGCCACGTATGCATTTCCTAACGAAAGGTAACGGGAGAGACCAAAATAAAAGCGATATAAAAATTAGGTGATCTCAATAAAAATTTAAAAAGTTCGGTGACCAAAATGAAAGTGCCTTAAAAGTTTGATGACCATCAATGTACTTTACCCTTACTAATATTCAAATTGATTTCACACATTAATTCTAAGGTATTGAGATAAATGATCAATTCATTTAAAATAACATGTATGAAACTAATAAATTCACAAAATTGTAATTAAACAAGTCACTATTTGCCTCATCATCACTATTTATTTCACTATTCAACCTATGCATGTTTTAAGGGTAAAGTTATTCATTCAAGTTTAAAAGACTTTCTGAAATTTTGAAAGGTTTGAACAAAATGTTACGCTTGAAAAATAGCCTTGGACAAAAAATAAACTCGTTTAAAAATATGTATCGGGCTCGAACTCTAACATTTAAACCCCCAGCCTTGTCCGACATGCTTTCTAAGTTTATAATATAAAAAGACAGCCCTTAAATTATGCATTTTTCTGCTTTTAGCCCTTAAACTATGACTTGGGCAAAATAGGCACTTAAACTATAATTTTTGTAACTTTAAGTCCTTAAACTATTTTTTGTTCAAAATAAGTACCTAAACTATGTCATTTTTCTTCTTTTAGTTCCCAAAACTATCAATTGGTCAAAAAATCTTTGTGATGTGTCAACATCTTATTAGTCGAAATAATTTTCTTTTGACTTAAATAACTATCGGACTTAAAATGACCAAAAATGATAGTTTAGGGGCTTATTTTGATATATGATATTTTAAAATTTCAAAAAAAAATAAATATTTATGGCTTAAGGGTTCACCAAGCCCTTAAACTTTTGCAACAAAAAAATCAAATAAGCCCCTAAACTTTTTTTGCACCTAATTAAGCCCTCAAACTTAAGAAAAAAATCAATTTGGCCCTTTGACCAACGTTAACTGTTAACTTTAACGAATTTTTCTTGAAATTCTTTTTGCCACATGTCGTAATAGGATAATGCCACTTGTCATTTCTAGGAATTTTTAAAATTTATTTTTCTAAAAAAATATAAAATCAGAAAAATTCTAAAAAAACTTAAAAATATGGAAAATTCTAAAAATTATTTTAAAAATATATAAAAATATTTTTTTTAATTTTAAAATGTATTAAAAAGTAATAAATAATAATTTTTCAAATGATTAAAATATTTTTTAAAAAATAAAAAATAAAATATTATTATAAAATTATAAAATTAAATTGAAAAAATATAAAACAATAAAAGTTATTTTGATTTTTCAAATATAAAACAATAAATTTATTTTTAAAAATATAAAAAAAATAAAAGTTATTTTAAAACCCAAAATAAATCTTATTGTTTTATATTTTTTTCAATTTATTTTTATAATTTATAATAATATTTAATATTTTTAATTTTTAAAATATTTTAATCTTTTGAAAAAATATTTATTATTTTAAAAAAATTAAAAATTAAAAATATTTTTTATATTTTTAAAATGATTTTTAGAATTTTTGAGATTTTTTTTTAAAATTTTAATTTTTTTTTTCTAATTTTTATATATGTTTTAAAAATTAAATTTAAAATTTTGTAGAAATGACAAGTGACATTACCCTATTGCAACATATGTTATTTTTTTTTTCAAAAAATCCGTTAAAGTTAACGATCAACGTTGGTCAAAGGGCCAAATTGATTTTTTTTTTCTTGAGTTTGAGGCTTAATTAAGTGCAAAAGAAGTTTATGGGCTTAATTGATTTTTTACAAAAGTTTAGGGGCTTATTAAACCCTTAAGCCAATATTTATATATGTTAGAAAAGCCTATAAAATGATATTTTTGTAACCATGGGCTTAAAGTGACAAAAAATGATAGTTTAAGGGCTTATTTTGCCCAAATCATAGTTTAGGAACTTAAAGTGACAAAAAATGATAGTTTAAGGGCCTATTTTGCCCAAATCATAGTTTAAGGGCCAAAAGCAGGAAAAAAAAGCATAGTTTGAGGGTTGTTTTTTGGTTTAAGCCTATAATATATTATATATTTCTATTTTGGGATAAGACACATTTACACGGTATAAGAGTTTTTAAGTTTTACACATTTTTTAGATTGTTGGATAGGTGAAACGGATGATTGAGATTAACAGTATGATATATGAAGATTATCACTTGAAAAAAATAAGAAGTTGATCTCAATCATCCATTTCCGCCATCCAACGATAAAAAAACGTGTAAAACTTAAAAACTCTTACACTGTGTAAATGAATCATAAACCTTTTGTTTTATATATTATCTAATTTATATCAATCAAAACAAATTTATAATAGTATATAACACTATAATATAAACATTAAAAATAAAAATATATATTAAGTTGTCTATATATAAAAGTGCAAAAAAATCAATCAAGTGTTGGGTGCAATTGCAAGACGCACTGCACTCCCAATGAGAGAATTCATGTTGAAATCTTAAAACGATATTATTCGAAAAGAGTATTACGAATCCCGAACATGGATCATAAAATAGACATAAACTATATTAAAAAGGTAAAAAGAAATAAATTTAATAAAAGGGAAATTGTATAAAACCATTAAATATTAAATTAAAATAGAATACATAATCCTTTTAAAAAATAACAACAATATGGGCAGCAGGGCATGTCGAAAAATGCTCTTGGACTAACCATTAGTAAACATTAGTGTATTTAGACAAAATCTGATACCCATATTTTATGAATAAATCCAATCCGAACCTGACCTACAAACACTTGTGCTTCTTCTTTCTTTCGGTCGTCACTTTTTTTAAGGGTCTCGACGAGTTTTTTTATAAATAAAACGACGGAATTGCCACCAATCTTTTTTGGAAGGTGTAATTGGATCACCTAAAAATGAGTTATTTTAATAAAATTATTTTATTTTATTAAAACAACAATTTTGGTCTGCGAAAACACAAAAACGGCTTCGGGGGTCAGTTACGCGTGGGGAAGGGTTAGCACCCCCACGACGCCCAGAAATTGGTCTCTTGTCGGTTACAATAAGTTTTAAAGTCGGATTTTGCGAATCGATGTAAAGTTTAAATTATTGTTCGTTCAAAAGTTTAATTTTACTTTAACGACCTTACTATTCGAAAATAAACTCCAATCACTGCCAACACTTTTGGCGCTAACCCGTCATTTTCGCTTAGTAAGACACCGCATTACTTTAATTTTACTTTTTAACAAACAAATAAAGAAACTTGGTTTGTTGTTTTTTATTTATTCTAAGTTAAAATTTATAATCCTAAAAAAGGTCTACGTATTTTTCCTATTTGAGGGTTTAAATTTTATTAAGCGTGTTTTATTTTTTGTGAAGAAAATTTTATTACAAAAAGTCTCTATCTAAGACTTGAAGAACATATTCCTAAGGCCAACTTAATATTAAAGCAAACGAAAGAAAAACAAGAAAAGAAAAAAAAACAATTTAAAACTTGAAGTTTTTTAATGGGCTTGGTTCAGTTTTATTTTATTTGGAAAAGGTTTTTATTATTTAAATTTAAAATTTTTTGTTATTTTTGAGTTTATTTGAAGAGAGGATTTTTTTTGCTTTTATTCTTTTTATATATTTGATAAGTTTTTTTTTTGATAATTTGAAAGGGTTTTTTATTCTTTTTTGTTTTAAAGCTTTTTATTCGAAATGTTATTTTCTTTTTATGTTTTAAAGCTTTTTATTCAAAATGTTATTTCTTTTTTGTGTTTTAAAGCTTTTTATTTTATTTTTTAAAATATTTCGCTACTTTTCTTTTTAAGCTTTTTGATAATTTTGGAAAAAGAGTTTTATTTTTAAAGAGGTGTTTATTACCTTGTATTTTCAAAAAAGTTAGTTTATTATTTTTTTATAAAAAAACTTTGTTGTTTTTATATTTTTTTAAAAAAGGATTTTATTTTATTTTTTTAAGATAAAGGCCTTACTTTTTAATCTAAAGAAATATCCCTTTTAAAAAAGTTTATTTTGCTTTTTTATATTTTTTTTAAAAATAATTTCTCTTTATTTTAAAAGGGACCAAAATTGGAAGAAATAAATGGGGTTGTAGTAATTAAGTGACCGTTTTATGATGATTTTAAAATTTATTTTCAGATTGAAAGAAGTATAAAAAATGTGGTTTTAAAATTAATTGACCCTTTTTATTCACAAACACAATTTTCACATCTTTTAAAAGTTAAGTGGATCAAACACCCTTTCTATTAAAAATCAACACATGTTCCTTTTTATTATTTTTTTACCAAAACAACCACATAAACACGATGATAGAATATCAACCACACAAACAAGATCAAAACATCCAAACCAACATCAAATGCATCCTGAAAAAGAAGAGCAATAACCAAAAAATAAAATGAATAAATTTGAAATAAAAAAGGAGAAATTATACCGATGAAACGACGAATTGCTAGCTTCTATTCCCCACGAAAATTCGAACCAATGCTGCATAAAACTCGAATAAATTCCAGCAACTTCCCAATAATTTTCAAATTATTTTTCTGAGTATTTTCGGATCTGTTTTTTTCTGTGTTCGAACAATGGAAATTAAGCACTATTTATAGGGTTTGGGGGATTGGGATTCAAGGTAATTTGGGGACAAAATCTCCATTTTCGTCCCATGAAATCATCCAATCTGATCATCACAGCTTTGACTTGTTGAAATTCACCCTGAATTTCATCTGATTTGACTCCAATTTGGGAGATTTTGCCCCCAATTAAATTAGGGTTCAAACCAATTTTCTCCTTCGATTGACAAGCTACCGGCGAAGGCAAGGGGCGGGGTTGGCGGCATTGGACTAAGCCGGCTGAGATGAGCTGACCGGCACCAACCACGGTAGTCGTCGTGACCTAAGGACAGCGGAATGGCTACTGTTGGTAGCCCAGGCCGTTCGAAGCATGAGACTTGGGGGAGATGATCCCGCACGCGCTGGCGCGTGGCTGCGCGGGATCCTCCCATATCCCCCTTTTTTTCTTTATTCGATCCAAGCCGTCCATATTTTTAGCCTTGGATCCAACGGTCTCGAATAAAACCTAAAAAAAGATAAATGGATTAGTTTGGGCCTCTTAAAAAATAAAGTAGATTCCTTATTTATTATTTTCTAGTGTTTTTTATTTTAAAGGGTTTATTTTGGGTTATTATTTTTTTTAGAAATGGGTTTTATGAATCAAATTTTCTTCTTTTTGGGTTTATTATTATTTCCTTTTTGTATTTTATTTTAAAATGGGCTCATTATTATTTCCTTTGAAGATGAGTTTTATTCGAAAGATTATTTTTATTAATATTATTTTTATTCATTTTTATTATGTATTAATTATTATTATTATTTTAAAAAAGGGTAAAAATTAGTGACAACAGCTGCCCCTTCTTTGTTTATTCCAGTGAAACAGGGATATAGCAAAGAAAATGTGGCATTAATTTTCACCATTTACCAATTTGCTAGTCAACTCCGTTCTCCTGATGCCAAAATAAGTAGGCAGGTTCTGTCCTCCTGAACGGATAGACAAGTTCTATTCTCCATATTGCCTGAATAGATGAGCAAGGTTTCATTCTCCTTATGCCTGAACGAATAGACGGGTTCTATTCTCCAAGTGCTCGAATAGATGAGTAGGGTTCCATTCTCCTTATGCCTAAACGGATAGACGGGTTCTATTGCTGAAAAGTTTCTGCATACCTGTAATATGATGCAATTATGTTGCACATGCCCCTGAGGATGTCTAAAACTTGAATGCATGCTTAAGTTTTAATCTCTTTCTTAGCTTGTTTTAATCTGGACAAAAGTCCATGTTTATTGTCTTTGTCATTCACATTTTTGGTATCTCTTTGCTTCATCAAACGATCGTTTTCTACTTCACCAATCTTTGAATGGTAGTTTTCTTCTTCACTATTCCCATTCTTTGTATCTCTTTGCTTATTGAAAAACATACTCTTTCTCATATTCAACTATCATTGTAGTTGATACATCAGTATTGTGTGAGTGAGTTTCAAGCAATACTATGTATGACAAGGCCCTTTTGAGGATCTTCATGAATTCCTGTGAAACATCTTTGAATGATAAGGTATTTTAACCTTTTTCTTTCCAAGCTTATTACCAAAGCTGTTGGGTATCAATTGCCCTTGGTCATAGCATGCCCCATATTCGAGGCTTAACAAGGGACCATTTCGTAGTCCCTATGTTCTTAAATCATTTCCAGAATAATACACAAAAATATCTTGCGCATTTTAATGATGTCTAAACCAAAATGACCCTTAACCAAATAAAAGACGTACATGTAAAAGGGGGCACTCAAAGAAGATAGGCTTAAAAGAATAATTTCATTAATGTTGTGGCAAACATGAAAGAAAAGTACAAAAGAAGGTTCAAAAGACAAGTATCCAGATATCAAAGGTCCGAACTTTTCTCGAAACAACATCGAGTGATGCCTTTGTCGAGAAAATTTCGTCCGCTACAATAATGAATGAAGATATAAAATTCCTTCTGAATAGTCAAGCCTCTGAAGGGATTGTTTGTTGTCTGTAATAATTCGAGCCGCCCTTTGCGGGTTTTTAACTAGAATCCTCATTTGGTTTCAAGATGCCCTTTGCGGGTTTTCATCTTGAACCCTCCTCTCTTTTTTATTTTTTTATTTTTTTCTCCCTTTTTTGAACGCCCTTTACGAGTTTTCGCTCTTTTTTATTTTTTTCTTTTTCATCATTTCATGCGTAATATTTCTTGACTGAATCAGAGTTCACTGGATTCTTAAGCTCGTCTCCGCCCATTTCAGCCATAATTAGCGCCCCTCCATCGAAAGCTTTTGATACCACGTATGGCCCCTCCCAATTTGGTGCCCATTTTCCTCGTGAATCCTTTTGGATTGACGACATCTTCTTTAGCACGATATCGCCTTCCCTAAATTTTATCGGGTGCACTTTCTTGTCATATGCTCGTATCATTATTCTTTGATACATCTGGCCGTGGCAAATTGCTTTTAACCTCTTTTCATCAATAAGGTTTAACTGGTCATATCTTGTTTGAATCCATTCAGACTCCTCTAGTTTTGCCTTTATCAAAATACAGAGTGAAGGGATTTCAACTTCAATTGGCATCACAGCCTCCATTCCATATACTAATGAAAATGGTGTAGCCCTAGTGGAAGTTCGTATAGCCGTTCTATAGGCATACAATGCGAATGGCAATTTCTCATGCCAATCAGTGTAACTGTCAGCCATCTTCGTGACTATTTTCTTGATGTTCTTATTTGCAGCTTCGAAGCCCTATTCATCTTTGGACGATATGTTACCGAATTATGGTGTTTGATCTGGAACTGTTCGCAAACCTAATCTGTCATCTTGTTATTCAAGTTGGATGCATTGTCAGTGATGATTCTCTTCGGTAAGCCATAGCGACAAATGATCTCTTTTTTCAAAAATTTGCAAACAATCGACCTGGTGACATTCACGTATGAGGCTGCTTCTACCCATTTCGTAAAGTAGTCAATAGCTACAAAGATTAACCTATGGCCGTTCGAGGCTTTAGGGTAAATCTGGCCAATTACATCCATGCCCCACATTGAGAAGGGCTATGGGACAGTCATTACATGAAGTGGTAGAGGAGGTCATGAATCTTGTCAGCATATACCTGGCACTTGTAACATCTACGGGCATAATTGATGCAATCTATTTCCATAGTGGACCAATAATATCCAAAGCGCATAATTCTCATATCCATAGTAAAGCCACTAGGGTGAGTCCCAAAAACCCCTTCATGCACTTCTTCCAAGATTGTTTGAGCTTCTTTAGCGCCTACGCACCTTAATAGCACTTGATCTCGACTCTTTTTATATAGAACCTCGCCATTAAGGACGTAGCCCGCGACTAATTTTCTAATTATTTTCTTATCATTGTCAGTTGTCCGTAATGGATATTCTTGAGTTTTCATATATTGTAAAATGTCATGGTACCATGGGAGACCATCAGTTTCTTCTACTAAATTGTAACAATGGACCAGGGATTCTAATATTTGCACCTTGATTGGCATTATTTCACTACCTTCACTAGCCTTGAACATGGCAGCCAGAGTAGCGAGGGCATCGACCATCTGATTATCCTCTCTCTCGAGATGCTTGAAGGTGATTTCGTCGAACTCTTTGATTAGTTCAAGAACTAACGAATGATATTTGATTAATTTTGCATCCTTAGTCTCCTACTCTCCACGGGTGTGGTAAATGACCATTGTAGAATCTCCGAAAACTCTTAAAACTTTGATCTTTCTTTCAATGGCCGCTTGCAAACCCAATAAACAAGCTTCGTATTCAACCATGTTATTGGTGCATAAGAATTTAACCGACAAGAGAAAGGGTATTAATTCCCCTCTGGTGAAACTAAAACTGCCCCAATGCCTCGTCTCAATGCATTTGCAGCTCCATCAAAGTTCATTACCCAAGATTCCTCTGAGCTATTATCCTCGTCATTCGAAATGCACATTAGTTCTTCATCAGGAAAATTAAAGTTCAGGGCCTCGTAATCTTCGGAAGCGCGACTTGCCAAAAAGTCTATTATTGCACTCCCTTTTATTTCTTTCTGGCTTACATATTGGATGTCAAATTCTGAAAGTAACATTTGCCAACAAGCTATTTTTCCTGAGAAGGCCGGTGCCTCTATCATGTATTTCAATGGATCTAAATTTGATATCAGCCATGTGGTGTGGTATAACATGTATTGCCTAAGCCTCTTGGTTGTCCATATCAAAGGGCAACACAGTTTTTCAATTAGGGAATATCTGGTTTCATAATCTATGAACTTCTTACTTAGATATTAGATTGCTCTTTTCTTCCTCCCGGTTTTGTTGTGCTGCCCCAATACACATCCTATTGAATTTCCGTGAATGGTTAAGTACAAGATCATGGGCTTCCCCGGAATAGGTGGCAGCAAGATAGGTGGATTCGTCAACTACCTTTTGATCTCCTCTAAGGCCACTTGACATTCTTCATTCCATGTTCCCGGATTATTTTTCTGAAGCAATCTAAATACAAGGCTGTATTTTTTTGTTAATTGGGAGATAAAACGGGCAATGTAATTTAACTTTCCGAGGAATCCTTGAACCTCTTTTTGTGTTCGAGGTGGGGGAAGTTCTTGGATGGCCTTAATTTTGTCTGGATCGACTTCAATCCCCTTCTCACTCACAACAAATCCCAACAACTTCCCCGATTGCACTCCATAGGTGTATTTGGACGGATTGAGTCTCAACTGGAATTTTTTCAACGTTTTAAAAAGTTTTTCCAAGTTTTCGATATGTTCATCTTCTGATCGGGATTTAGCTATCATATCATCAACATATACCTCTATCTCTTTGTGCATCATGTCATAGAATAAGGTTACCATGGCACGTTGGTAGGTTGCCCCTGCATTCTTTAAACCAAAAGTCATGACTTTGTAACAAAAAGTTCCCCACCATGTTACGAATGTTGTTTTATTCATATATTCTGGGCACATTTTTGATTTGGTTGTACCCTGAGAATCCATCCATGAAAGAGAAAAAAGAACGCCCTATTGTGCTATCCACTAGCATGTCAATGTGCGGTAATAGGAAATTATCTTTAGGGCTTGCCCTATTAAGATCTCGATAATCAACATGCACTCATACTTTACCACATTTTTTTTCGAAACTGGGACAATGTTAGCCACCCATTCAAAATACTTAACTACCTCGAGGAAACCAGCGTCGTATTGCCTTTTCACTTCATCCCTGATTTTTAGGAGCATTTCAGGCTTCATCATCCTTAGCTTTTGTTGCACAGGCTTGCATTCGGGCCTGATGGGAAGTCGATGCATAACAATGTTTGTGTCTAAATCAAGCATGTCCTGATATGACCAGGCAAAAATGTCATTATATTCTTGTAGGAGCTTGATCAACTTGTGTCAAGTCTCAGTAGTGATAGAAGTACCGATCTTCACCTCACACATTTCTTCTTCAAACCCGAGATTCATAACTTCTAATTCTTCCTCGTGAGGCATAATTTGCTTCTCTTTGCTTTCTAACATCCTGAGCACCTCGTTAGGCAGTTCATATTTTTTTCATCTTTGCATTCTTCGACCTTTTCTAAACATATGAGCAACTCAAAGTCAATTTTTAAATCAGATTCGGAGTTATTTGTACAATTGATATCTGGAAACTTGAAACAAATGGAATATATATGTATACAACATAAATGAAAAGTCAAACAAAAGAACGAAATTATGACCTTTTTATTTTGGTTTTTACTTTAATTTGCTTTGGGTTTTATTTACGGTGTTTTAGTTAAAAAAATTCTGCTACATGAGATTTATTGGAAAAACATCTTTTATTGATATAAGAACCATAATGGTTTTTTGACATTGACCCTTAATAGGAGATCTCTAATGCCTTCGGGTCTAAGGTAGAAGAGTTAGTTTCAAGCATTACTCTGTGGATGACCTAAAAGCTATAGGAATTTCTTCCACAGTCCAGTTGTTCAGCTTCGAACAGGGGCGTATCATGGAAAGGTACCTGTTTCCCTCATCCTCCTTTAATATGGCGTTAATGTTCAGCTCTTCAGAAGCTTTCTCGAGCTCTTTCTTTTCTTTTTCCTTCTCATCATTTGCAGTTTCAGGATTCATGATGCCTCCCGACCTAAAACTGTGACTGATAGATGGGAATGTCATTGGTTATCATTTAATTTCTTCTCCGTTTTGTCTTGATTTCTTTCTTTCCTGCCTCTCTCTTATCATTGCTCTTCTCTGCATTGGGTTGGGCTTGTAGCCTAGGCCAAACTGGTCTCTCTTTTTAGGGATCATCACGGGGTATGGCCTCTCCTGAAGCTGCTTGTTGAGGCCTTTACCAGTATTTTCCCCCTTTCTCAGAGTCTGCTTGACTGCATTTTTGCGTTATTTGATAATTCTGGCTCAGGGACATTGTTTCCTTCAGCGACAAAGGTAGCATTAACGAGCTCAAATGTCCTGAAATGACACTCGAGTGCACCTTCATCTATTTCTATATAAGGGGCGCCAGTTGATACCGAGGCGATGATATCTTCTTCAGCTCCGACTATCACTAGTTGGCCATCAACTATGAATTTCAACTTCTGATGCAAAATGGAGGGAACAACCGCTGTAGTGTGGATCCAAGGGCACCCAGCAGGCAACTATAGGTGGGCTTGATGTCCATCACCACGAAATCTATTTCAAAAGTATATGGGCCAATTTGTAGGGGTATCTCTATTTTCTCCAAAACATCCCTCTGGGTTCCGTCTAATGCTCTCACAGTATTTTGGTATGCAATCATATGAGAGCGATCAACTGGTAGCTTTTTTAAGGTATCCAAAGGCAATACATTCAATGCTGACCCATTATCAATAAGAACCCCTGGCAGCATGTGCCCCTTGCATCTAGCAGAGATTTGAAGGGCTTTCAAGGATCCCGTTCCAGTTGCCGGAATTTCTTCGTCATTGAATGTGATGAAATTATTCACCGCAATTTTGCTACCAACTTGTCCATATTGTCAGTCGTTATCTCTTTTTAAACAAAAGTTTGATCTTTAAAAGGCGTCACGGTGGCCCTCCGAACTTAGCAACAGAGATTGCATTGAAATTCTTGCCGGGAGTTTATAGAGCTGCTCCACCACACTGCACTAACTATGTTTGAGTATCTTTAAAAATTTATGAGCCTCTGATTCTTTCACTGGCTCCAGGTGAGTCTTGGGTTTCTCCATAAAGAAATCTTTTTCTCCCTCAGGTTCTTCAGTTGTTATCTTCCTCTGAGTGGCATCCCTATCTCCAGCCTCTGGTGGTGAGTAACATTTTCCACTTCTTATAAAATTGCCCACATGATTGATCGGTTCTTCTTATTTTCCTTCTCCACCTGATGTATTTCCTGGGGCCGTTACCGAGCAAGCATAATTCCAAGGCACTTGTTTACTGTCCTTGTATGGAAAAGGGGTAGGTGCCTTTATAACCAGCTTCGAAACTGTTCCCTTCTCAAGCTTAGTAATTCTAACATTGGTCTTAATTACTAAGGGCTTCATTCTCGCATAGTTCCTTCTCGTGGGGCTTTCATCTAAGGCGCATACATTCAATGCACAACTCTTTTCCTTCCCTTAAAGGAGCTCTAGTTCTTTGTTGTCCATCATGTCTTGGACCAAACTCCTGAATTCAAAACAACTTTGAATTTCATGTCCTTCCTCTTGATGGTACTCGCAGAAAAACTTACCATCCTCCTTCAACTTCCACGTCTTGTTTCTTAGTAGTCTAGCCTTCACCATTTGGGCCCATACCCATGCCATAGGTGCCTTAATTTTTTCAACATATTCCTTAACCCACTTGCCTTCCTCCTCGTCCACTGCATTCACTTAGTCTTTTGGTAGTTAGAAAGTGAGTTATCTTTCGCGTCTGAATTATCGAAAGATAATATACCTGATTTCTGTAAATCATCTACTACCATTTTGAAGGCATTGCAGTTCTCAATAGTATGCCCCATATTCCCATCGTGGCATTCGCATTGAGCCTTCTCATCATACCATGGCGGGTATGGAGGAGAAAATGGAGAACATGTCATGGTAGCATCATCCGTGCTTCAACCAATTCGGAGAATAACTCAGCATACGTCATTGAGATAGGAGAAAAAAATGGCTTCTTATTCCCTTGGTATTTTCGTTCATCTTTTGGCAGATTTGAAGCCACAATATTGGTATTCTGGGCAACAAGCTTATTAAGGACTACCCCTTTTGAATAATTAGGGTTGTAAACACCTTTCATACGAACTTCATTATCTTTTTTCTTATATGGTTTCTTCATCTCTCCTCTATCGAGCTTTCCACTTTTAACATCTGCCAAAATTAGTTCCCCATTCATTAACATGTTTGCAAAACTCTTTGCTGCATGATTGATCATACGATCATAGAAAGCACTTTTAAGGGTGTCCACAAACATGAGTGTTATCTCACTTTCCAGTAGTGGCGGCTGAACTTGAGCGGCCACATCCCGCCATCTCTGAGCGTATTGGCGGAAGCTTTCATTATGTCTTTGTTCCATCCCTTGCAAAACAAGCCTATTTGGGACCGTATCAGCAACATGTTTGTACTGTTCACCGAATGCCCTTGACAAATTCTTTCAAGTTCGGATGCTTTCTCGGCTTAACTGATTATACCAGCGAGTGGCAGACCCAGACAAACTGTCTTAAAAATAATGAATGAGGAGTTTCTTATTTTCTAAGTACATCGATATTCTACGACAATATATGCTCAGGTATCTAGCATCTATGCCTCAATGTTCCCTTCTTGGAAAGTCCTAATGATCTCCTCTAACTTGTCACAGCGATCTTCAAGCTTTTTGTTCATGTTGACCTTATCAACAATTTCATTAAGGTCTGAAACCTCATGATCATGCACTACCCCAGGGTTGACAACTAGCTCAGTTTGTGCGTGAGCAGAATATTCTACAAAGTTGAGCGAGTATTCGGCCTTGAACGGGGAGGCCCCTCTTGGTATTCCAGGGTAAATCACCTGAAACTGTGGTAAAGTGTTAACATTTTCTGGGTTATCTTGAGCATCAGGGCCTTTGAACCAAAACATGGCCGCAATCTGACCAACCGTCTTCTTGTGCTCCAATTCAATCTCATGTTTCAAGTCACTCTCAATCTTATCCAGCCTGTCCTGAGTATTCTTGTGGTTGATTTCGAGAGATTTCATTCCGTCTTCAATACTTTTGTCCATTGCTCTGGTTTTGGAACGGGTACAGTATTTGTGACTTGCTATTTTGAGTTTTCTTTTGGGTAAATTATTTTGATTAAAATCTTATGTATGCAATGATATTAATCTAATGCAAAATAAACAAAGAAATGCAAAAAAAGGAAAAATGAATGTAAACAAAGGGTCATTGATTCCATAAAGTAATTGCTCAAAGAACGAACTCTTTATTGGATGGAAAGATCTTTATTACAATAACTCTTCTCTCTTTTTTTACAAATATCTTTCTTCATGAATACCTAATTCCTTCATTTCCTCTATCAGCCATATGAGTCTTGGTCCCACCTCACCAACTGGCCTAATATACTGGCGGAGAGTCATAGCTTCAGTAGCTAACATCTTTACATGCTTAGCCACGTCTTGTATCTGGGTCATGATACTTTTGTTAAATTTATCTCGTTCTTAGAAATCTCTGACATTGTCCCTAAGCCGAGTAAACCAATAGTCATTGCCCCTTTCATTGGTATCTCCGAGAACCAGAAACTTTGTCATGTACTCATAAATAATGCCTTCCCTAGCTTCTACTTGCTCCTTCAATGTATCATTTCCACTCAGAGTGGCCTGGAGCTTGATATAAGTATGATGATTTTGGAACTTGTGCAATCAATGTTTTAGGTCTACTACCTTGGCTTGTAACTCAATAATGGAGGCTTGGCTCTACTTAACTTCTTATTTGTCTCATCACATACCCTTTGCAACTCAAACAAACGAACCTTGTTGTCATGGATTTTCCTCTTCTGTACAGTAACATTTTCTTTTTCTTTTTCGAGGGCCCACTTGTTATTTTCATTCTCAACTACCTGTTTCCCTCATTTCTTTTCATCCATTAGCAATCGTTTATATTTTTAACTTCTTTCTTGCCACGCTCTTTTTCTTTTCTCACGGCCTGCTCAATTTCTTGCCTCTACTGCTCTGGAGTCTTTCTCAAATCAGCATTTCGAACCGTGGCCTAAAATTTGAGAAAATCCACCCTCTGAATCTCAAATTTCGCTTCTAAGTCCTTATACAGCTTCACTACCCGATCTGCCTCTCCTTTATACTTATCTACATCTAGGTTTGCCTCAAATAAGTTCTTCGTGCACTGGCTTTGTAGGTCTTCAATCTCAGTCTTGGCCCTCTTCAACTCGGCTCTTAGAATATCAGCTTCAGACGGGACCACCTTCAGATGTTCCTCCAAGGATTTAGCCTGTCCTGGAGTAGGTGGTAAAATTTTGTCATTCATCCTGATATGTCTCCAAACATCGTAATCAGGGGTGAACATACACTAACTGTCGAACTCGATTTCCATGAGGTAGCAATGCTTCCATGAATCGTTAATAGTTTAGATCTTCTCTCTGAACTCTCCTTGAAACTTGAACTCTGATAAGTTAAGACCTGTAGTGAAAGGGACAAGCTGTCGAGAGCCATACTGTCGCGACACTAGTAAGGGGGCACAACCAATTCCACCCCATAATCCTAACAACATCAAATAATCATAATCCCCACACCTGTACAACACCTTGGTACGGCCCATCCATGGAACTCTCCATACGATGTCTTAATCCTAGCGATCCCGAAAGATATCAACCCACTTGTTCCTCTTAGTTATCGGCCAATTCTTTGCCAAAAATTCTCAGAGTGAAGAAAAGTTTGGGGAGTGTATATTATGCAAGGCTAGGTTTATCATAGACTTGGTCCTTCTTCACCTTGCGTAGGTTGAAAAGTGCAAAATACTCCTCAAATGTAGGCATCATATCTTCACCATTAAAAGTAAAACAACAGTACCCAGGATTCCAGAACTAAATCAATGCTTTGAGGAATGGTTCATCCACCTCCACATGTAGCAGATATGCTATGTCACCACAGGTATCAAAGAACAATTGTTTTGTTGCATGGTCAAAACGACCTCATATCTCTCGCAACTTGTGTACACCGTTCTATTTGACACTTATATGGGCATACTCTGATGTTTCTGTCTCATGATCAACTGTCAAACTATCTCCGTGTGCTCGTTGGTTGACCTCAGACTAGTGACGTACATTCGCATTGTCTTCTTCCTTTTTTAGGTGCCTTCTATCCATGACAAGAGTTGTTTTCTAATCGAGCAAATATCTTGAGAATCAACCCTTCTAGATATGGAATGAAGATGCAAACATGCAAAACAAAGACAAGAAAAGGAAATGATTAATACTTCGAAAAAATGCAATAAGGTCCAAAAATAATTTCATTGTACAAATAGTAACTGGGCAGCGCATTCCAACACTTTTGGACATGTCTCCACGGACCATTCCTATGAAATAATTTTGACCAAAATCAAAGCCTAGGGTTTTCTGCATGGCTCTAATGAGGTAGGCTTCTAGATTCACATACGTGGTTTGGTTCTAAAAGGTTCCCGAATTGTCCTCACTGTCCCCTACTAAGGGTAGCAAGACCCCTTATTCTCACCCATTATAGGCTTCAAACGAATCAGGTTCAACTCAGGGGGACCCACTCCTATGCCCATACGGAGGATCAATATCCACACGGGGACATAGAGCGTGGGCCCAGAGGTACTTGCTAGGCCCATACGGAGAATCAATATTCCCACGAGAGCAATAGCGTTTTCCCCCTACTTAAACGATCGGGACAAAGCTCGGGCTTAGAGATTGGATTTAAGTCTTAAATGCATAAAATATAATTAAACTTATAAACGGACAATTAAGTTATGTTTTACTTAAATTCGCAAATTCCGATATTGAAACAAGATGTAACCGACTTGTAGCCTGACTCTTTTTTTTTAAAAAACAAAATAGTTTTCCTCAGCGGAGTCGCCAAGCTATCGCCACCTTTTTTAAGGGTCTCGACAATTTAAAAAAAAACAAAACAACGGAGTCGCCGCTAATATTTTTTGGAATGTGTGATTGGATCACCTAAAAATGGGTTATTTTAATAAAATTGTTTTATTTTATTAAAACAACAATTTTGGTCTGCAAAAACACAAAAACGAATTCGGGAGTCGATTACGCGTGGGGAAGGGTTAGCACCCCCACGACGCCCAAAAATCGGTACCTTGTCGGTTATAAAAGGTTTTAAAGTCGAATTTTGCGAATCAATGTAAAGCTTAAATTATTATTCGTTCATAAGTTTAATTTTACTTTAACGGTCTTACTATTCGAAAATGAACTCCAATTACTGCCAACACTTTTGGCGCTAACCCACCATTTCCGCTTAGTAAGACACCGCATTACTTTAATTTCACTTTTTAACAAACAAAAAAAAGAAACTTGGTTTGTTGAATATTTTTGTTTATTCTAAGTTAAAATTTATTAATCCTAAAAAAGGTCTAAGTATTTTTCCTATTTGAGGGTTTAAATTTTATTAAGTGTGTTTTATTTTTTGTGAAGAAAATTTTATCACAAAGAAGTCTCTATCTAAGACTTGAAGAACCTATTCCTAAGGCCAACTTAATATTAAAGCAAACGAAAGCAAAACAAGAAAAGAAAAAAACAATTTAAAACTCGAAGTTTTTTAATGGGCATGGTTCAGTTTTATTTTATTTGGAAAAGGTTTTTATTATTTAAATTTTTAAAAAAAATATTTTTGAGTTTATTTGAAGAGAGGTTTTTTTGTTTGCTTTTATTCTTTTTTTATATTCGAGAAGTTTTTTTTTTTGATAATTTGAAAGGGTTTTTTTATTCTTTTTTGTTTTAAAGTTTTTTATTCGAAATGTTATTTTCTTTTTATGTTTTAAAGCTTTTTATTCAAAATGTTATTTCTTTTTTGTATTTTAAAGCTTTTTATTTTTTTTGTTTAAATATTTCGCTACTTTTCTTTTTAATCTTTTTAATAATTTTGGAAAAGAATTTTATTTTAAAAGAGGTGTTTATTATCTTGTATTTTCAAAAAAGTTAGTTTATTATTTTTTAGAAAAAAAATTGTTGTTTTTAGATTTTTTTTAAAAAGGATTTTATTTTATTTTATTTTTAAAGATAAAGGCCTTAATTTTTAATATAAAGATATACTCCTTTAAAAAAGTTTATTTTGCTTTTTTATATTTTTTTTAAAATATAATTTCTCTTTATTTTAAAAGGGAGCAAAATTGTAAGAAATAAATGGGGTTGTAGTAATTAAGTGACCGTTTTATGATGATTTTAAAATTTATTTTTAGATTGAAGGAAGTATAAAAATGTGGTTTTAAAATTAATTGACCTTTTTTATTCACAAACACGTTTTTCACATCTTTTAAAAGTTAAGTGGATCAAACACCATTTCTATTTAAAAAACAACACATGTTCTTTTTTATTATTATTTTTAATAAAACAACCACATAAACACGATAATAGAATATCAACCAAACAAACAAGATCAAAACATCCAAACCAACATCATATGCATCCTGAAAAAGAAGAGCATTAACCAAAAAATAAAATGAATAAATTTGAAATGAAAAAAAGGAGAAATTATACTGATGAAACGACGAATTGCTAGCTTCAATTCCCCGCAAAAATTCGAACCAATGATGCACAAAACTTGAATAATTCCTGCAACTTCCCAATAATTTTTATAGTATTTTTCTGAGTATTTTCGGATCTATTTTTTTCTGTGTTCGAACAATAGAAAATTGAGCACTATTTATAGGGTTTTGGGGATTGGGATTCAAGGCAATTTGGGGACAAAATCCCTATTTTCGTCCCATGAAATCATCCAATGTGATCATCACAACTTTGACTTGTTGAAATTCACCCCGAATTTCATCTGTTTTGGCTCTAATTTGGGAGATTTCCCCCCCAATTAAATTAGGGTTTGAACTAATTTTCTCCTTCAATTGACGAGCTACCGGCGACGGCAAGGGGCGGGGTCAACGACATTGGACTCAACCGGCCGAGGTGAGTCGACCGACACCAACCACGGTGGTCGCAATGGCCCAGGGACGACAAAATGGCTGCTGCCGGCAGCCCAGGCCGTTTGAAGTAGGGAACTTGGGGGAGATGATCCCGCTCGTGTGCAGCGCACGCACTGGCGCGTGGCTGCGCGGGATCCTCCCCTTTTCCCATTTTTTTTCTTTATTCGATATAAGCCGTCCATAATTTTAGCCCTGGATCCAACGGTCTCGAATAAAACCTAAAAAAAAGATAAATGGATTAGTTTGAGCCTCTTAAAAATAAAATGGGTTCTTTATTTATTATTTTTCTAGTGTTTTTTTTATTTTAAAGGGTATTTTGGGTTATTATTTTTTTTAGAAATGAGTTTTATGAATCAAATTTTATTCTTTTTGGGTTTATCACTATTTCCTTTTGTATTTTATTTTAAAATGGGCTCATTATTATTTCCTTTGAAGATGTGTTTTATTCGAAATATTTTTTTATTAATATTATTTTTTATTCATTTTTATTATGTATTAATTTTTATTTTTTTTAGAAAGGGTAAAAATTAGTGAAAACACTTCAAAAAAAAAACACTTGTGCTTCCACTCCGTCACGCTCACTTTGATTTTTCCATGCAATTTCTGTGTCAAAAAACATTCATAAAGTTAGGATTCTATTTGTTTATAATCTATTAAAAAATTTAATCAATTATAAATTTATATTTTCAATGACTTGTTTTTAAATTGCGTTTAAAAATTTAAAATGAAAAATATTTATTAAAAGTTTTCAATGAAAAAAGTGTAAAAAATGACTAGGTCAAATTTATTTATCACTTAATTGAGAATATATTTAACAATTTTGATTCCATTTAATTATATTATATTTAAAAATTTACGTAACACCCCGATCCGGATCCGGATCCAAAGTATTACATTCAGGTCACTTAATATCCAACCCAACAAATTTTCATTTGAAAATCTCAAGTTTAGCCATCATTTAAAAACATTAAATCATTCTTAATTAAATAAGCAATATAAATTCATTTACAAAACAAGAGCTCCAAATTCAAACGCTGAATATCAAAATAGTATTCAAAATAGAGTTACAAACACTACACTTGTAAGGCCCTATGAGTACATAAGCCCAAGACTCAATACTAAGTATCGTACTCTGAAGCGATATGGTGCTGGAAAGTCCCTCCACGATGTGCTCCTCGATCGCGATCAACCTACTAACCTGCGAACGGAAGCAACGATTCCGAACGTTGAGCTTACAAAGATTTGATAACTATAGAGTTTGGGGAGGAAGGATGAAAGAAGGTGGTGAAAAAAAAAGAGGAAATGGTGATCTCACCAAAATATTTTCTTGTTCCCCTTTAAAACGCACGTGAAGACAAAGAAAAATAAAAGGTCGGGCAGCTTTCATTTTAAAAAATGAGTAAATAGTATTATAAAACCCTCAACTTTTACACTCGTTATAAAAAAGCCACTACTCAAGCTCAACTAACCCAATTCTCATCCATTAAGGTCCAAACTTGGTCCAATCACTCATCCCAACACGAGAGTCCATAACCTGGGTCAACGCCAACTCGTTGACTCAGAAATTCAGGTTGTTACAACTCTCCCTCCCTAAAAATAATTTTTATCCTAGAAATTATACGATGGAAAGAGATGCAATTACCGCAGATCCAATTATTATTTTGTCTCACACACGATCACCCCGACTCTAGAGTTCCTCCACAAAACTTCCTTAGCCAAAGTTCATAACACTAACTTTCTCCATACCTCTCTCATGAACCTTTAATGATTAATTCCCCACAATCATTCAACGCTTATACGTGTCTGGAACGCAAGACCACTCGAGGTTGCACCACTAGGAAAACTTCTTGGTCTACTACTAACTCGATGTACAAAACTTCAAGCACACACAAATTTCTGATGATCGAAAGCCAACGACAATCTATCTTGGATTATCAACAACTTTCCCCAACTTGGCCAACCGAGACATAACTTAGCATCATATTTTACTTGAATTCAGCCCAACTCAAACAAAATTCGTCTTCATGGTCATTCAACACCACATATCGTGTCGTTTGGTCTAATTGAAAACAGACATCGTATACGAACCCCGCAAACATTTAAAACTCATCTCAACCCCTCTCAAGGTCAGGAATGTGGCCACAAAGCTTGTTCTTTAAGACTTCTAACACCTGACTTACCATACGCGAACACAACATTTGAAAGATTCGATAGGGCAAACATTCAAATCAATATCATCTTCGTCGTGACCTCTCTTTAATCTTCAACTTACTATACTCGAGTTCCAAACCATCATACAAAAATATCAAAACTCATCGACTAATTACATGGTCATCGTCCTCAAGAAACGGGTAGTACTCATTCACCGTTACCCATCAGCAAACAACATTCAACATACAATCCCCTCGATTTGCCCCTCTTGACAAATAACCCAAGCACGTCCTGAGACGAACCTCTCGGCAACGACACCCGTATTTGACCCCTTTTTTCAAATGAGTTCTTGCTCTAGAAGTTCAGTCGGTGTCATACTACAAAGTGATAAACACCAACACGAACTCGACATTACCTTCATCATGGATTCTAACTCACATCCAGGAGGTAAGCTCAAAGATTCTTCAAAAATGCATCAACGACTCATTAATAGTCCGCAAGCTCTAAAGCTTCAAACTCTCAGCCCTCGTATCTACTTCGTGGGCTAAGAATGTCTCGCACATTACCAAACTATCTTGGATCAGCGTCACCTTAACATGATAATCACACTAAAGAGGTAATGGTTCATCGCATCCATTACCAACAAATTGATTCACTTAGAATCACGAAGCTTCGAGACTCTTGCTCAAAAATCAAGGCATACTTCGTGCTCACACAACCAAACCATACACTAGGTAACATCCACCAACCATGGAGAGTAAATCTAACAAGTCCACAAAGACAGATACTCTCAATCCCTAAATGCCATCCATGATAAAATCTTACCTACTAATACTTATAAATATAACGAATTATCAATCTGACATCAACCTCTAGATCTTACCACGATACTTACTCGACATAAATCAATGCCATCGTATGAACGAGAAATCGCCCTAACTTGTCTCTAAACACATCTAATCTACCCTAAAAGGTTATTTAAAGTATGCTAGGTTAATTATAAGCATGTTCGAGTCATCTAACAACGTTTTTATCATCAAAATCTTACTTTGATTTCCAAGACATGCTTCACCAACACAACACCCATCAACACTATAATTTCAAGAAAAAACATCAATTTATGATCTTTAAGAACCGAATGAGTAAGAGATGTACTGACCTTTTAGCAAGAATCCCGAATCAAGGCTCTCAACCAAATTCCTTTCAACTTCTCTCTTGACTCAATCTTGGAAGAACCCCCAAATCACCTCCTTTATAGCTCACAAACATGGAAAACGAATCAAGACTTCAACCAAATACTAGAGAAAGGTTTGGCTACCGATTAACAAACTTAAAAACAAAGGGAAAGCCCCAAAAGCTTAACCCCGTTCAAAAACCCTTTAATAGAGAACTCACCTTTATACCTCAAGAGTATACTTTTCTTGGAGCTTGAGGGATGGTAATAAACATACTTGAATATTAAAATTCGGATGGGAGAAATGAGGTTGAAAGCTTGAATCTTTAAGCTTTGATAGCTATTGAGTTTGGGGAGGAAGGATGAAAGAAGATGGTGAAGAAAAATACGGAAATGGCGATCTCACCAAAATGTTTTCTTATCCCCCTTTAAACCACATAAAGACAAAGCAAAATAAAGGGTGGGCAACTTTTATTTCCAAACTTAGCTCAATGGGTCCAATAACTCATCCCAACATGAGGGTCCATAACCCAGGTCAACGTCAACTCGTTGACTCAGAAATTCAAGTCGTTACATTTATTTTTCGTATAGTTATTATATTTCTCACAATATATGTATTATTATATTTTAGTATAATTATTTTTATTTTTTCTTATTGTTATTTAATATTCGTTTAGTTAATATAGTTCCGTATAATTATAATATTTTTCAATTAATTATTAGAATTTTAATATAGTTATTATATTTTTATATATGAATTTTATTTTATTTTATTTTGAGTTTAATGACGATATTTATAATAATAATTATGTGTGGTTTTGAGGGTAGTTATGTATTATTGTGCTTTCGAAACTCAGTGTTTGAATTTTTCTTCCTCGTAAGTTAGTAAGTTGTCGAGCATCGTTCAGGGCATTGACATCATGTCCTGAAGCTCAAACAATCACTTTTATCCGAGTACTATACTTATTCATCTAGTGGGCATGTATATCATAGCACCTTGATTTTTATATTCGAGTATGTAAGTTTGAATTAATATTTGGCTTTTGTTACTTAGGCTCCATTCACCTCCGCTGGCAGAACTTCATTTGCGATGAAGAAGCAAGCGTTGGAGAAGCTGGAAATTCTAGTCTTTTCAAAACGGACGTTTGAGATCAAAATCACGCACAAAATCACAGTGAAGAGAGACAAACAAAAAGTGTTTAGTGACGCTTTCCGTTTGGCAGCCGATTTTTCTCTTCAAACGTGGTGCTGAACGGGGCCTTATATACTTTTAGAGCTCCAACTTTTATAAATATTTTACGCCGGATTTATGTTTATCCTTTTAAGTAAATTACGTTTTTAGTTATATTAAACAAATTTATTATTTATATTTTAAAAGGTGGATCACTTTTGTGATCTAAATGTGACATCCTCGATTCATCAAATCATCCGGATCGAATTTAGGATGCTATAGTCTTCATTATGTTTTATTTCTCCAAAAACAAAAAGTTTTATTTATTTTTCGTTGGTTTCGGTCGGTGAGACAAATAAATGTTCTCATATGTTTTCTTCTATCTATTAAACCCTTTTATTTTCAAACCCTGATCCTTAAACCCTTTTATTTTCAAGGACAGTATATAGACACCTACTTATATTTGTCGAAGTCATAACCAACCACAGATACATGTAAGAAAGAACAATATAGTTAACCTACTTCATTATTCTGTCTGCTCATACTTCAAAATAATATTAACTATTCTCATAATCAAACTTTAATTTTCTTGAACTTCTATGTGTTTGCGTGTTAATTTTTCCTTTTTATAAATTAAATGAAATAAATTTGTCGGTAAGGTCAAAATGAATACTAAAATACATTTATTTAACTTAAATTTTATATCCAAAAAATAATCAACAAGTCATTGTAATTTGTAACTAATCTAAGAAATCTTTATTATTATAAAATCTATGATTGAGTTAATGCGAGTTAATCAGATATTGATGTAGTTGAAGAAAGATCAAAATCCTTTTCCCTAAAAATGATATTTAGTGTTATTATGAAGGTACTTCTACTTTTTATTCTTTTATATCATATTTAAAATAAAATGACTATTTCATAAACAAGTAGAACTTTACTGCTTCATTTATTGAATTAATTCTTATAAAAATTATTTTTTACATAAAAATATTTTCATCCACATATATCGTCATTTATTAAAATAAAAATAAAATCGTTAAAAGAGGCCCAATGTTTTTGGGCCAAATCAGAAAAGTTAATTAAGCACGAAATTCAAGTCCATGGCTTTATGGTTTCTTCTCCATTTTGGATAGGGATGTCACTTGGGTGGGTAGTGCGAAGGGTGCTCTCTCACACTTATTTTCGTTAAGAATTTTTATCTTTATTCCCTTCATACGATCTTTTATGAATATAAAATATAAAATCACTCATATTCCGTAACCCGCAAGACTAAATCATCTCCGCCCCACCACCTATGTGAGTTAGGAGACTTACCCAATCGCCTTTTTACTCATTTCATATAATATATTTCTAAGTATTAGTTAAGTAAATATAAAATAAATTTGATAGGTAAAAAATATGAATTACATGTCATTCCTACTTCCACCACATATGTGACATTATTCTATTTGTTACCCTAAAAAAGGTCTGAAGACAACAATAAAGAAAAAAATCAAGAAATTTAAATATTATATATATAGTGACGGAGCTATATGAGGTGGGAAGGGGCAATTTTTTTCACCTTTGTCCTCATATTTAATTTTTTTAAAAAATAGTTTATTTATGAATTTGCCCCTTTCAAACATTTATATTTTGCCCCCAACCCCAAATCATGGCTCCGTCCCTATATATATTGAACTTTTCATAAATATCCCAAGACAAGCCAATATAAATTATCTTAAATTTGACTCTGATCCGAACTGATATTTTTAAAAATATTTGTATGTTTGATCTGATCAATCTCAAACTCAATTATATATATACACATTGAACTTTTCATAATATCTTAGACTAATCAATATGAATTGTCTTAAATTTGACTATGATCCAAATTAATACTTTTAAAAATATTTATATATTTGATCTTATCAAACTTAAGCTAAATTATTTTTTTAATAACATATTATAAAATTTGTTAGAACGATGAGAATGATGTGGGTCGGAAGGGGATGATGCATGAGAGGATGAGAAGGTACATAATTATATTCATAATTGTCCTATTATCCACGATAGATCTAATTTTTATTTTTATCTCTGTTTTATAACCCATAAAATATATAATTATCTTTGTCTAATTAAATACGAAGTGAACAAATTCATGTAAAACCCGTTCTGTTGACATCCCAAATTTTAGATATTTGTCGGCATGAATGGGTGGGTTGGGTCAAGCAACTCTGGTTGCCAAATGGCATGGAAAAAAAAACGCAAAAATATTTAAAATTTCAATTCTGGTTGCGAAATGATTGTTTTTAAAAATTATTATGGGATGACAAAAAGTACATTGATAACATGATAAATAGGGATGGCAAACGGGCATGTGCGGATACCTCTTTCCTATTTTTATATTCACTTAAAATTTTTATATTTACCACTTACTCACTACCTACGGCGGGTACAATTTTTAAATCCACACACGCCCACGTGGGTACATTCTCAAATTCATCCTCACACCCACTATCTAACTGGACATCCACCACCCAACCCATATTCGTCTACAAGCAACCAATAATATCGAATTATGTAAAAATAAACTATTTACTTTTGTAAATAAGAGTACAACTTCACATACTTTATTAATTGATCAAGTATATATATATATAATATTTACACCGGTATAAATTTAACTACAGGTAACTAACTAACGATCGCTAACTTAACTAAAGCACATTTTTACCGGTATAAATTCTACTTAACTACAGCTATCTAATTAACTATAGCTAACTTAACTAAAGCATATTTACACTTGTATAAATTCTACTTAACCACATATTACAAAATTACAACCTGATTAATTTAAGCTCGATCTTAAACAATGAACACAAGTTTGTTTATAAACCATTATTTTTTAAACTAAATTAATTGAGTTCAAAGCCTACAAACTTAAGGATTAACGTAGATTTTAAAACAAACCAATATCTTAGTACATAAAACACCATAATAAAAGGCATAATCAAAGTCTACAAACATAAATGGTCCAAAATTCATATGGTGGGTAGTTAGTGGGTGGGCGGATACGGTGCGGATAAGGTCTCAAACCCATCACCTACCCATTACTCACGATGAGTATGACTTTTTACATCTACACCCGCCCAATACCCAATAAATTTATACCCATCCCCACCTTAACTGGGGCGGGTGCGGTGCGAAATCCGCGAAACTATATTCATCTGCCATCCCTACTGATAAAAGAGAATCTAGGATTTTACATGAAAATTTTTTGGTGGAAACAATCACACACAGAAAATAAAATTTTACTACGATGTCGGAAGATTAGAATAAAAATAAGTTTGTGCAGCTAAACTTAAACGACATTAAAAAGAATAAGTTTATCACGTTCGATGAATACGGCAAAATATTATCAACGCTGAACATCGTTGAATACTATTAAATTAATTAATAAAGATTAAAAATTTCAAAGACTCAACATATAATTATAAATTATTTAAAATAAAATTTTAATTAAATTATTTTCTATATATATTATATTTATTATTTTTTAAAATAATTGGATCAAATACCAATTTTAGTCAATTTAAAAAAAACTAAAAAAACTTAAACCCTAAACTATAAACCCAAAACCTACAACCCAAAACCCTAAACTATAAACCTAAAACTCTAAACCCAAAACCTTAAGCCCAATGTTAGAATTTATGTAAGATCTCAACAGGGCAAGGAGAAAACTAAAATATATCATCCGAGAGAGAGGAGTTTGAATTTGAATTTGATCGAATCAAAGAACGATGAAGAAATTGGAAAGAGCTTTTCGTTTCTGGTTTTTTTTCAAAGGCAGTAGCTGTTTTGACCTTTTACCGAGATTTAAGTACAAAACGAAAGACAGAAAATAATAATAAAATTAATGGCGGAATGTGGAAGTTAAAAGTACCAACAAGGTTTAGGGTTTAGAGTTTTAGGTTTATAGTTTAGGGTTTTAGGTTTTTGGTTGAGGGTTTAGAGTTTTAAGTTTAGGATTTAGTATTTAGGGTTTCAAGTTTTTATTTTTTAAATTGACTAAGGTTGATATTTGATCCAATTAATTTAAAAAAATTAAAAATATTATATATATAGAAAATAATTTAATTAAAATTTTATTTAAAATAAAATTTATAATTATATGTTTAATCATTAAGATTTTTAATATTTATTAATCAATTTAATAATATTCAGCGGTGTTCGTCACGTTGTAAAATTTTTTCACTGAAAAACGCCTAATTTGTTTTCAATTTACATACTCAAAATCTTAAATCACATTATATATTTATAAGAATATATATCTTTTATAGTGAAAATAATTTAAACTAGATTTATCACTTTAAACTAAAATATAATTAAAGAAATAACTTGTATTGTACCGTGGGACTTCGCCCTCTACACTCCAACCGAGATAAGTGTGAATGGGATCTATGGTGGGCTATAGGCTCAGGCCAAACTTTAAATTTATATATTAATCAATTAAATCCAGGGATGGTGCTACAGATAAGGTTAGAGGGGCAATTGCCCCTAAATTTAATGGATTAATTACATTTTAGATACTAATAATTTTAAAATTATTACAATTAAATCTTTTTTTTTTCAAAATTTTCTGGTTTATTATTCTTTTCTAACCCTAACATTTAGAATTAATAGAACTACACCTTGACCCCTCATTATTTTTTGTTTAATTATTTTTTAAGATTTTTTAATTTTAAATTTTATAAAATTAAACCTAAACTCTCTTAATTTTTATGGTTTAATTACTTTTTAAGATCTTATTCGTTTCAAAGTTAATCGGCATGTCCCCTCATAGTTCAATCATAGCTTTGTTTCCGATTAAATCTAATCAAGATAAAATTCAAATCACAAGCATTAAAAATAATAAAAAATATATTATATAAGATACAAATATTTGAAATTTATATAAAAGTGATCATTGATATATTAAGGCTTAACAATCAAATAAGGCCAAACTTATACTCTTTTTTCATATATGTGCATGAATTATATTTTGAGCAAATATGTGTCTAATATTTCATTACGTAACTCATTTAAAGTTTTCTCGTCAAAGGTCGTTAAAAAAGCTTCGTCATCCAATCAAAACATGACATGTGGCCTTTTATATTTTTCATTTCTGAATTTCATTAAAAATCTAATTTAGCTTCTCCCACAAGTCGATGGCTCACTGTTCACCGCGCAAAAGTATTGTATACCTACCATTCGACATCCGCCATCCTCTATCGTCGGTGGGAACCCAATTTACCTCTTTTTTCTTCATTGTTGGGTGTTCGTCGACGATACAATCGGCGATTTATTCGTCAATTTTTTACGACGAGATGATGAGGCTTTCGGTAGAGGGAGTCCGATGAAGACAAGTGTGACCGGTGGTAGTTGAATCGGTGGTCAGAGTGGAAGAATTTATGATTTAAGGTTAGGGTTGGGGGTTTTAGAGAAATTAAAGATTTTTTGCTTACTTAATATATTTTATTATTTTATTTTTCTAATTTTTGGATTTTAATTTCAGAAAATGATTAATTATGTCACGGGTTCGAATTTCATTGAATAACGAAAAAATAATGTCTGTCACGAAAAAAACTTAAATGAATCACGAAATAAAATATTAAATACATATTTAACCAAAAATATAATTTATGTGTTTATTTAAAAATATATATATATTAGACACTTATTTGACTGTTAAGCCATATATTAATTATAAATATCAAGTGAGTCCATAACGATGATCGAACCTTATATCACGAGATAAAATAAAAAAATAATTTTCACTATTTCATAAGTGTTTTTATCAAATTGCAATCAACATCCCACCAACTAAATTTAATATTTCACCCATTCGAAAGTTCAAGATAAAAAAGGAAATTAGATTCTTGATAAGTGATGGCCTATTTGCAATCCCTTCATAATATATTAATATTCTTGATAAAAAGGAAATTAATATTTCACTAACAGTCTAGCGTTGGGCTTGCTGTGAGCATCTTCACCTAATTAAAGCAATATATTAATTTGTATAAAATGATCATTGTACTGTTTAATTATTACAAAATAGTCATTGGACTATTTTTACATTGATTGTAAAACAAACGAGTGATCTTCATAATTAGATCGAAGGTTTGTTTACATTTATTTTTGATAATATATTTACATATTTTTAAAGTAACACAATTTAACCAACTACCGGTTGGTCTAATCAGGATAAAGACATTAGACCCCTTAAGCAATATTAGAGATTTAAATTCTGATGTTGTGAATGGAGAAAACTGGATTGAGGGTGTCGCCCTCATATTGAGTCTTTGCAAGACCTGATCTGAATTAATCGATCAAATGAGTCAGATACCAGTGGTTAAAAAAAAACAATTTAAGGAAATTAATCTATATAATATTATGCACTTGCTTGGATTCTTTTTTTATATCTATATACAACTTGCTTGTATTCTTTCTTAGTCTAATAATGTTGTATATATTATTGGTTTATTTTCCAAAAGTTAACCACGGAACATGTCAAATTTTAACTTGTCTCCTAATCAATATTGTGGTTATAACATCGATAAAATGGTAACATCCTATGGTCCATATCACTTTTGGGGGTAATGTCACACTATTATTCTATTTTTTTCAAATACACCTAAATGATATGCCTTTGTTGACTTAAATATCCAAATGTAACTAGGTTTGATTCATATTATAATTAAAATTAATGACAGTTTTTTTATTCAAACTTTTTTAAAAAATACTTTGCTTTTTTTAATTTTTTTGTTAAATTAAACAGACAAGAAGTAATAAATCTATTAAATTGATATAAACTTTTTACCAATAATAACATTAATTATTTAGAATCTATTATTAATTCTCACTTGTAAATAAAATATTATGTGTAAATTTCGAATATCTATGGTTTCGTGGAAGAGTGTCTTAAAGGTATTTCCATTGAATTTGTTTAATATAAAGAAAACGACATGGCGTGAATAACTCCAATCAGTGGGAGCTGATCAAATCATGAATGCGAAATGTAGGGAGGTGGGTCCAAATTATTGGTGCCAAATATTCCTCATGGGCCCCTATACCAAAACAAATAGCGGCCACCATGCCAACAAACTATGATTTTTCTATAAATTTTAAAATTAGACCTAATTTTAATTAAAATATCTTTTTTCGATATTCTGATGTTTTAATTTTGTGCAATCATGCTTATATAAGTTTGATTTTGATTCAGTTTTGATGTAATATTAATATAAATATTCAATATCTTTCTATGCTAATAATTACATGGATGTATTCTAAACATGTTTTTTTTATAATAAAAATTTTCGGTTTAGTTTTTTTTAAAGAAAATCAATGCATTCAAATGTTTAGTTTGTCAACAACTTATAGAGCAGATGATTAAAGACTCTCGTTTGACACCTTTTTCTCTCCCATAAATTGTAGGTTTGATATTCATTACAAGCAAAATTTCATTTCTCCCTCTCTTAAATAGAAACTGTTCATTTTTTTTGCTTTTAAGCTTTATATGAAATAAGTATTATTACAAAAGTTTTTTTTTATATAAAAAAGGGAATTTATTATGTGCCCCGTTAAAAACCTCCCTAAGCCTAATTGAAGGAAAGGAGTACACATAGCAAATATTACAGAATAAGAAAGAAACAAGCTCAAGCAAGACAAAAACTAAGACAAATCACAGAAAAACAAACATACCCACAAACTATTTGGGATCCCCATCTCTTGCAACACCAAACCTTCCACCATATGTGGAGGTTCATCAAACACTCGAACCTCGAAGTCATCCATATCGGCCAAGTGAGTTATACGATCTGCAACCTGTAATCACTCATTTTTGTCCGAGTTTTTAGTATTTTTAGTATTGTTGTAATAATATTATTAATCTAAAAAAAAGTAAAAAAATAATAAAAAATAATAAAAAAGGGGAAGGGAGGGGAGCACAAGGCTCCACGTCACCCACGTCACCCCTTTACATTGCCTATAAATAGGCATTCAAAGGGAGCAAAAAAATGCAATGGATCGGCAGGGGTTGGCCAAATAAGGGAGCTTAGGCTCCCGGCTAGCTCAGGACCGGGACAATGTCCTTGGTCCTAATCGGTTCGATTGGGGTCATATTTTGGATCTGATCTAGTTAATTTTTTGGAGAGGTCGTGGTAGATCTCGGTGGGGTTCAGTCGGGGTTCGTCATTCGAACTCCTAGTTAGGTATATTTTCTTTCTTTTTTATTTATGTTGTAATTTTTATGATTTAATCAAGTAGTAGTTAATTTAAAATTGTGTTTTTAGTTTGTATGTTTATTTATGTTTTAGATTTTATTATGTTTTAAATTTATATTTTATACCAATATTTTATTTATGTTAGATATGTTTTTATTTATGAGTTAGATTAATATTTATGTATGTATGTTTTATATTAGTATTTTATTTATGTTAGATATGTTTTTATTTATGAGTTAGATTAATATTTATGTATGTATGTTTTAGATTAGTATTTTATTTATGTTAGATTTGTTTTTATTTATGTGTTAAATTAATAGTTATGTATGTATGTTTTAGATTAGTATTTTATTTATGTTATATTAATATTTTATTATGTTAGTATTTATTTATATTTTTATCGCAATGTATTTATTTATATTTGCCATGTTTTTTAAGTTTGCATAACAGACATATATTTTGTCGGTGCCCTTTTATTCGAGCGTAAACGGGGCCAGTATCAGGCGTAGTGATAGTTGTTGGGCGTTTACTCTCGGATAAAGGGGCCTTTAAAATTTACTAGCACATATAACCAAATTTTAATTTAATCGTCACTTTAATCCGGAAAGTTTAATATTAATAAAACGGTAATTATTAAAGTACCAATTTTGGGCGGTGTGGGGGTGTTAATCCTTCCCCATCCGTAATCGACTCCCGAACCCATCAATTTTAAATCTCTGGATTTTTACGGTGTCCGGCCTACCTAATTGGCCGGTGGCAACTCCATTTTCAAAACAAAATACGGGTTTTCTAAAATCCCACGCAGAAGAAAATATTTTCCAAACAAATAAAAAACACATTTTATTTTAGCGAGAGAGACATCGCTACAGATGGCGACTCCGCTGGGGACATTTTTGTTTTTCAAAATCAAATGAGAGTCGAGCTTTTTTCAAATAATTACCACTTTATTAATATCGAAAATTCTGGATTAAAGTGACTATTAAACTAACATTCGGTTATAATTGCCTGTTTGTTTTAAAGCATTTAAAATATGGCATATAAACCCATTTTTTTAAGTGGGGGGAAACGCTAATGCTTTCGTGGAGATATCGTTATCCCATATGGGCCTAGCAAGTACCTTCGAGGCTCGAGTACCTTATACTTTCGTGAGGATATCGTTCCTTCGTATGGGTATAAGCGAATGGGTCCCCCTGAATTGAACCTGGTTGAAAGGAGCCTATAATGGGTGATTGCCGAGGGCCTTGCTACTCTTAGTAGGGGACAACAAGGACAATTTGGGTATCTCTTAGCACCAAAACTGCATGTAGAGAACATATAGAAACCCACCCTTTTAGAGCCATGCGGATAACCTAGGTGTTTTAGACGGGATGTAAATAGGGTTGTTTTGTTTGTTTACCTTATCTAAATTATTCTTCTATTTATATGTTGTTGATCTTATTCGGTACTGAGTCGTTTTCTTTTTTGTTTTACCCTTTTTTGCATACATCATTGCATTTGCATTATATTGGGGTATTGGTTCAAGTGGTTTACCCGATCAAAATTTTTTCATTTTTACCCTAATTTTAAATTGACCCATTTTTGTGATCACATCATATCGGTTCATTTTGGCATTCACTGCATGACATATCATAACACTTTAATTTTTGCACTTTTACCAGCATGAAATGTTGATTCACGAATGGCTCTCAATTTGAAAAATTATCATCGGGAGAAAATCTAGAACTCTAGATATCAAGATAATATTCAAAGTTGCAAATAAATCCCGTGAGTTCAGAAGTTGAGCCACGAGAACCATTTTTGAATCAGTACTTTCGTATCTAAGACATGCATTTACGCATATATTTTGAAAATTTTAAAGTCGGTCCCCGAGTTACCACATTAGATAGAACAAAGTTAGTCAACCTAGCACTTTGTAGAACCTCTACAAAAGCATGATATTGGGGCATGTCCAAAAGCACCATCCACATCTTTTACAAATATTGTGCCTCTAATAAGGCCTCAGTCTAGGGGCATTCTTTGCCAAGGTTCAACCTTCATTGTCGAGTCAAACTCTTACATCCTTGACCATAGTTTGCAAAACTGCACCTAATCCAAAAAAAAATAATGAGCTGTCATGAACCAACACACAATTTATGAACCCAACTTAGGGGGCAACAGAATCAGCACTCAAAGTGTCAACTTCAAGAGCAATTTCAGATGATGGCATAAGAACGAACAAAATGTTAGGGCATGCACCCAGATGGATGATCTAACTTATAAGTGTTCAAAAGTACTATTTTTATTACCCTTTTTACTCATATTATTGTTAGACTTAAGCTCATATTAGTTGCATAATTAGTTATTCATGCATTAATTCATGTTTCTTTCCACTGTTGAACTTGATTACATAACTTGGTGATTTTTGTGGAAAAAGATGCTGCTTTGGTGTGTTTTTGTGTGTGTATGTGCAGGATCACTTGCCAAAGCAATGTCGAGCTAGTTGCTAGGGCAATGCATGAAGGATATGCTGAGCTAGTTGCCAGGGCAATGCATGAAGGAGACGCCGAGCCAGTTGCCATGGCAATTGTCGACAAAGAGAAAATGCAATAGGGATGTCGAAATTAATGACTATACAAGCCCAAGATGACATGGAGCAAGGCCCAAGCCCAAAGGAATTTGATTTCCATGCAGAGATTAAAGAAGAATTAAATTCCAAGAAGATAGGAGAAGTTCTAATAGGAATATAATTATAATAAAGAATTATATTCTTTAAAGATAATTTAATTTCAACTCAAACTCCTCTTTAAAGAAGGACTTTGGCCTAGCCCTATAAATAGCAAGGAGATTTCGACAATCCGAGGAAGAGAAGGCTAGGGGAATTTCGACAACTCCATAGAGAGCATTAGGGGAAATTTCGACTTATTCTTCTTCTTTGCTTCCATTAGATTCATGGTTTGGGGATTATTCTTTGTATATCTTTTGAACCCAACCATGAACTAACTTGATTGGTTGGGGTTATTGTGTTTTGTTGTTGTGAGAAACAATTGGATTTTGTTAAGGTAATAAGAGTTTGCACTTTTCTATTCAAGGTTTACTCATTCTTGGCTTTTATTCTTGTTTGCGAGTGAATTGGGAGAGGATCTCGTAACTTCATCTATTTATCTAATATCGGGAGAGTTAGATTCAAGAAACGAATGAGTATGGTCTTTATTCAATCTATTGATGGTGAAGATTAATACGGCTTAGGAATAAGTTAAGGATTTCAACGGCTAAGAGGAGCGCAATATTGGTTGTTGTTCACCCTTGATTCACGCAGGGATGTATTATCAAGGCATGCACAAGTAGCTAGAGTTTCGACTTAGGGATAAGAAGAAACCATTGAAGAACGCTTCGCCGAACCTTGAAGTTGCTACCCAGACGCCCAAGTAGTTGCCCAGCTAGTTGCCCAGGCAACCATCAATTAGTTGCCAAGGCAACCCCGCTGTGCAAGTTGCCACGGCAACTGAGTTGCCCTTGCACTCTTTTACCAAAACAATCCAATCGGCTATCACACCTCAACTCACGATAACCTGGCTTATCTTTCTCTCATTCGATCTCATCTTTTCTTTTACTTTATTGCTTTCTAGTTTAGTTATTAGTTAAACTCCTATAATCCTTTAATTGTGTTTTTATTTTTCACAGTGCAGTAACTTAAGCAAAGTGGCCCAAACCAATCCCTGTGGAGACGATACTCGATACTCATATCACTTTATTACTTGCGACGTGTATACTTGCACAATTGCGTAGCACTTATCACACGCAACAAGTTTTTGGCGCCGTTGTCGGGGATTGGCAATTGGTGTTAGTTGTTTTTGTTATTGCATTTTTTTCCTCTTAGTTTTACTAACTTTTCTTTTTGTTTGTTTTATCAAAAAAAAAGAAAAAATTTAGGTGCGCGCTACAAGTTAAGGAACATCAACATGTCGGGAAATAAAAGCCAATCTATTCGAGAGATGATGTTGGAAGATATGAATCAATCCAATCAAGAGTTCTTTGCACCCTTTGATGATTACCTATACCAACCGAGAAAAGCCCAAAGAACTTATTCCGTGGAAAAATCTTGTGCTATGTGTGGAGAACATCATGTGTTTGAAAATTGCCCTCACATTTTTGGTGCATATAACTACATGGAGGACCATAAAGGGAACCAGCAGCAAAATTCTTCATGGTATGGTCAAAAAGCTCAAAATTTTTTTTACCATAACAATTTTGCCGCGACAACAGATATGTCATGGCAATGTAGTCCTTTTCAAGAGCATTCCAATTCCTTGGAGGAAACGTTACTAGCTTCCTTGGCTAGACTTGACGGATCAATTGAAGAGATTCGAGAACTATCAAAATCTATGGATACGAGGATAGCTCAGTGGGATGCAACCTTAGGGGATTCAGAAGATCAATTGGGGAGATCAACATATGTCATGGATAACATGCACCAACAATTCATTCCTAGGGATACTAACGTCCCAAGGCAAGAAATCTCTCCGATGTGTGAGGAACAACTAGAACCTCAAAGTCAAGAGGATGCCAATGAGAGAGACTGCCCAACACATGATGAGCTTGAACAACAAATTGCCTTGGCAATGATTGAGGAGCCTAAACAGAGCAATGCCGTGACAACACTCGGTGAAGCTGAGAACAACAATACTACAGCAAATTCTGAGGAACCTGATGCCCAGAAGGTTACAACGTTGATGTTGAAGCAGGAATCTGTAGGTTGCTCTCATCTACAATTGCCACGGCAATTACACGACCACATGCAAGATCAACGAGATGATAATACTTTGCCAATGGAATATGAGCAGGTAATAGTTGAACCTTTTGAATTCTTTAAAAACTCACCTCATCCATTACAGGTATGTCTTGAGGAACCGAGGTTGGTAGATTTGAAGCCATCAAAATCTCTACTGATGGAGATGTTTGAGAGGCCAAAAGAAAACAGTGTTTGGATTCATAAAGCTCTTCAGAAAATTGATTCTTCCCTTGACTTAAAGCAAAATTTGACAACTGATTGCCACGGCAATTGGCTTGAGTAGCAATTGCCGCGACAACAAAGGCTACATCCAACCATGATAGAAGTCGACAAGAATGAGGTAATTGAATGGTTGAGAATGGATATAATTTTTCCTATTAATATATTTGTGCCTTCAGAAATAGTAGCAAGGTGGAGAGTATACATTGACTATAAGCGAACAAAGAAGAAAGACACCTCCACCATGGTAACGCAAAAGGGAGTAGTGGCAAGCACATTGGCCAAACTCTTTTTGGGCAATATTATCACCCGATGGAGGGTGCAGATGGACTATAAGAAGTATCGAAAACGGCAACCTTCAACACCGCAACAACTCTTGATACGCACGCCTCGGCAACCATGGACGCGCACGCCTCGGCAACCCCCGACGCCGCGGCAACCATGGATGTGCATGCCTCGGTAACCCTCGACGCCACGACAACTACTGATACATTTATTTTTATTTTTATTTTTATTTTTTGAACTATTTTGTTCTATTATTTTTGG
This sequence comes from Hibiscus mutabilis, assembly GCA_019671005.1. Classification (NCBI taxonomy): domain Eukaryota; kingdom Viridiplantae; phylum Streptophyta; class Magnoliopsida; order Malvales; family Malvaceae; genus Hibiscus; species Hibiscus mutabilis. Next base: position 53,947 of record JAGYYJ010002219.1, read on the forward strand.
TTATTTTTTCTCTTTATTTTTTAGGATATATTTTATTTTTCTTCATTATCTTTAGTCTCCAGGTTTTCTTTTCCACAACAAGACTCACAACCACCATGCTAAGGAAATTTACTGTCGACTACTCGCCACAGCAACCACAACAGAAACTGGCGATGCCCAGGCAACAACAATGGCTTCGGAAACTACTGATGCACATGCAAGTAAACCTGCATCGGCAAACATGGATCAAATCAAGGCAATGCTATTCACGCGGTACCAGCCACAAGCATTCAACCACTGACCGGAAATTGAATCAAGCAGACGGCACGAAGGAAACTCATCACTCGAGGTGACGACCTCTCTGACTAACTCATTTCATTTAGTTTCTTTTAAATTTTGTTCCACTTTTACGTGCATTGAGGACAATGCTTCTCTCGAGTTTGGGGGGGGTGTTGGTTTCTAGTTAGTTTCATGTTTAGTTGCATTCATCTTTAGCAATCACATATAGGTTGCATATGTTACTTGCCATGCCTTTAATTTGATTTAATTGCTTAAGACTTGTTTAATATCCAATGATGAATTTTTGCCACTGCACTTAATTGAAAGAACCTTTAATTTTAGGATTACATGAAAAGAACTTAGAGTTTTACTATGATGCTGAATTTTTTTTACACGGTTGTGGCTTGTTGATTGAAAGAAACTTAGTGAACTTAGGTTGCTTAAAATTAGGGTAAATTTAAAATTGAAAATTAAAAGTTAATTTCTTGCTAGAGGTGCCCAAAACTGGCCCTAGTAGTAATTGCTCTCTCTTGCTAGAGGTGCCCGAAACTGGCTCTAGTAGTTAATGCACATTAAAGAATCGCTAGAGGTGCCCGAAATTGGCTCTAGTCGACTAAAATAAAATGAGAAATAGCTTACTTTGCTAGAGGTGCCCGAAATTGGCTCTAGTGAAAATAAAAAACAAATGCCCCGATAATTAAATTGATAAAAGCCTATTGTTCACATAGAATCTTGAAAATCAACTTGTACACAACTACGCACACACATTGTCACGAGCATTATAGTTTGGTTCCGGGTAATTTTTTGTGCTATCAGAAAAATTAAAAGGTGATCATACTTTGTGCCACGGTTCCGAGGTTTGAATTCAAGTTTGAAGCATGTCTTTGATGATTAAAGTCTTGGCGAGGTAATTATGAGTTTGCATTGCTTGAGGACAAGCAATAGTTCGAGTTTGGGGCGTGAAAAGTGTTCAAAAGTACTATTTTTATTACCCTTTTACTCATATTATTGTTAGACTTAAGCTCATATTAGTTGCATAATTAGTTATTCATGCATTAATTCATGTTTCTTTCCTTTGTTGAGCTTGATTACATAACTTGGTGATTTTTGTGGAAAAAGATGCTGCTTTGGTGTGTTTTTGTGTGTGTATGTGCAGGATCACTTGCCAAAGCAATGCCGAGCTAGTTGCGTGGCAATGCATGAAGGATATGCCGAGCTAGTTGCCGGGCAATGCATGAAGGAGAGACGCAAGAGCAGTTGCCATGGCAATTATCGACAAAGAGAAAATACAATAGGGATGTCAAAATTAATGACTATACAAGCCCAAGATGACATGGAGCAAGGCCCAAGCCCAAAGGAATTTGATTGCCATGCAGAGATTAAAGAAGAATTAAATTCCAAGAAGATAGGAGAAGTTCTAATAGGAATATAATTATAATAAAGAATTATATTCTTTAAAGATAATTTAATTTCAACTCAAACTCCTCCTCAAATAAGGACTTTGGCCTAGCCCTATAAATAGCAAGGAGATTTCGACAATCCGAGGAAGAGAAGGCTAGGGGAATTTCGACAACTCCATAGAGAGCATTAGGGGAAATTTCGACTTATTCTTCTTCTTTGCTTCTATTAGATTCATGGTTTGGGGATTATTCTTTGTATATCTTTTGAACCCAACCATGAACTAACTTGATTGGTTGGGGTTATTGTGTTTTGTTGTTGTGAGAAACAATTGGATTTTGTTTAGGTAATAAGAGTTTGTACTTTTCTATTCAAGGTTTACTCATTCTTGGCTTTTATTCTTGTTTGCGAGTGAATTGGGAGAGGATCTCGTAACTTCATCTATTTATCTAATATCGGGAGAGTTAGATTCAAGAAACGAATGAGTATGGTCTTTATTCAATCTATTGATGGTGAAGATTAATCCGGCTTAGAAATAAGTTAAGGATTTCAACGGCTAAGAGGAGCGCAAGATTGGTTGTTGTTCACCCTTGATTCACGCAGGGATGTATTATCAAGGCATGCACAAGTAGCTATTGTTTCGACTTAGGGATAAGAAGAAACCATTGAAGAACGCTTCGCCGAACCTTGAAGTTGCTGCCCAGACGCCCAAGTAGTTGCCCGACTAGTTGCCCGGGCAACCATCAATTAGTTACCAAGGCAACCCCATTTGTGCAAGTTGCCACGGCAATCGAGTTGCCCTTGCACTCTTTTACCAAAACGATCCAATCGGCTATCACACCTCAACTCACGATAACCTGGCCTATCTCTCTCTCATTCGATCTCATCTTTTCTTTTACTTTATTGCTTTCTAGTTTAGTTATTAGTTAAACTCCTATAATCCTTTAATTGTGTTTTTACTTTTCACGGTCAAAGATAACTTAAGCAAAGTGGCCCAAACCAATCCCTGTGGAGACGATACTCGATACTCATATCACTTTATTACTTACGACGTGTATACTTGCACAATTGCGTAGCACTTATCACATGCAACACTAACCCAAGAAGAGGTTAGGGCACCGTCATATGCAAAAGACCAAGATCCTGACAGGACCAGTGAGGAGTCAGGGGCATCCCATTGAGGGCCAGAAAAATCATATCACATTCATGCATTTAGTTGCATTCATCATTTTTGCGTACATCTATGTTCAGTGCATACACCGAAGTCACCATGCATTTAAGCATAAAATTCATGCATTTTTTCTTACAAAAAGGTTTAAAAAGAGACCGAACATCCTCAGCCATGGGGGCAACAACACGACAACCAACCTTAGTCTTAGAGGATGCCAAACACAAAGAGGATGTTGAAACATCAATAAAAGGTAACAGTGACAAATTTTGTGAACATTTACTGATTAATGTTTTTTTCATTTTTATGTCATACCACTCCGCCAGAGAGAGAGCAAGATAGCCTTTTCAGATCTTGCCTTCGTCATTGTTGATAGGCCAACAATTTCAGATTCTCGCTTTTCGCTGATGGTGCAACAGTATAGACATCCTGAAGATCTCATTTCTCCGTTGATGGTGCAACAGATCCGAACCTTTCCCCAAGCAGATCGAATTTTTATTCAGGTCATGTTTCTCTGCTGACGGTGCAACCAGACCTATTTTTTTCTCGAGTCTTACTTCTTTGTATAGTTCAAGAAAAAAATTATCAAAAATAGAGTTGAAAAGAATCAGAAAAAATCAAAAGTAAAAAAAATAAAAAATCGAAAAATGAATGAAAATTCAAAAAATAAATTTATCAACTTTCATCGCCCGATTTAGTCTCTCAGCTGATGGAGTGGCCGGGTCCAAGCTCCAGTCGCCCTCAGATCCTGCTCTCCTCTGATGGTGTAGCCGGTTCCAGGTCGTCATTATCAAATATTGCTCTCCGCTGATGGAGTTGCTAGGTCCAAGCTGTAGTCGTACTCTGATCCTGCTCTCCACTGATGGTGTAGCCGGTTCCAGGTCGTCATTATCCGAACCGGTCCTCCGCTGATAGAGTGGCCGGGTCCAAGCTCCCGTCGCCCTCAGATCCTGCTCTCCGCTGATGGTGTAGCCGGTTCCAGGTCGTCATTGTCCAATCCAGTCCTCCGCTGATGGAGTGGCTAGGTCCAAGCTCTCGTCGTCCTCAAATATTGCTCTCTATTGATGGTGTAGCCGGTTCCAGGTCGTCATTGTCCAATCTGGTCCTCCGTTGATGGAGTGGCCGGGTTCAAGCTCCCGTCGTCCTCAAATCTTGCTCTCTGCTGATGGTGTAGCTGGTTCTAGGTCATCATTGTCCAATCCGGTCCTCTGCTGATGGAGTGGCTGGTCCAAGCTCCCGTCGTCCTTAAATCTTGCTCTCCGCTGATGGTGTAGCCGGTTCCAGGTCGTCATTGTCCAATCTAGTCCTCCGCTGATGGAGTGGCCAGGTCCAAGCTCCCGTCGCCCTCAGATCCTACTCTCCGCTGATGGTGTAGCCAGTTCCAGGTCGTCATTATCCGATCCAGTCCTCCGTTGATGGAGTGGCTAGGTCCCAGTTGCTGTTGTCCTACTTATCCGCTGATGGTGTAGTAGGGTTCCAATTAATGTTTATGTTTCTCCGTTGATAGATCCAACTTTACTGATTTTCAAGTTTTCTTTATTAATGTTGTAGTTAGAAAACAAATCAAAAAAAGAAGAAAAAAAGAAAAAAATCAAAGAAAAATAGAAAAAAAGAAAAAAGAAAAAGAAAAAGAAAAAGAAAATATAAAATGAAAAATGAAAAAAATAAGTTTTCAGCCAAACTCTGATTATGCCTCTTCGTCAGAGTCGTAGCTTGATCACACAAAAAACACTCCGATCCTGCCTCTTCGTCGGTGTCGTAGCTGGATTAAATCTTTAGACCTTGCATCTTCGTCGGTGTTATAGCTTGGTCAAATTTAACTGGTGGTTCTGCATCATCGTCGGTATTGTAGCTGAACCAAATTCACTAACTTCCGGTCTTGCCTCTTCGTCGGTGTTGTAGCTAGACCAAATTCACTAACTCTTGATCATGCCTCTTTGTCGGTGTTGTAGCTGGATCAACATCACAAATTTTAGACCATGCCTCTTCGTCAGTGTTGTAGCTTGGTCAAAATTTACTAATTTTCAAATTTTATCAATATTGTTTCTTGAAAAAATGAAGAAAAATCAAAAAAAGAAAAAAAAAGAAGAAAGAAAAAATCAAAAAATAAAAAAATATGAAAAAAGAAACAAAAGCAGAAAAAAGAAAGCAAAAAAAAGGAAAAAGTTGTCAGTTTTCTGATCTTGCCTCTTTGTCAGAGTTGTAGCTGGATCAGACATCAGAACTTTCACCTATCGGTCTTGCCTCCTCGTCAGTGTTGCAGCTGGATCGAATTTTGTAGACCCCGTCTCTTCGTCAGTGTTGCAGCTGGGTCAAACCCTCTTTAGGTATTAGCTTATTATCAATAATGTAGCAAGTGGGACTCGGTTTGGCTTCCCCAACAAACAACCCCCCATTTTGAAGGCTTTGCTTCCCTAGAGTGACAAGGTAGATCAATCAAGACAAGAAAGAAGACCTACGCCGAAGAGAAAAAAGATCTACCAAAGAAAGAAGACACGCGTCAAAAGGAGAGAAGTTCAGCCAAATAAGACAAAAATGAGTGCTTTTGATCTTTACTTTGTTCTCGTTTCACAAGAACAAGCAAAGAGGGGCAACTGTAATCACTCATTTTTGTCCGGGTTTTTAGTATTTTTAGTATTGTTGTAATAATATTATTAATTTAAAAAAAGTAAAATAATAATAAAAAAAAGTAATAATAATAATAATAGTAATAATAAAAAGGGGGAGGGGAGTGGAGCACAAGGCTCCACGTCACCCACCTCACCCCTTTACATTGCCTATAAATAGGCATTCAAAGGGAGCAAAAAAATGCAATGGATTGGCAGGGGCTGGCCAAATAAGGGAGCTTAGGCTCCCGGCTAGCCCAGGACCGGAACAGTGTCCTTGGTCCTAACCGGTTCGATTGGGGTCCTATTTTGGATCCGATTTAGTTAATTTTTTGGAGAGGTCGTGGTAGATCTCGGTGGGGTTCAGTCGGGGTTCGTCATTCGAACTCCTAGTTAGGTATATTTTCTTTCTTTTTTATTTATGTTGTACTTTTTATGATTTAATGAAGTAGTAGTTAATTTAAAATTGTGTTTTTAGTTTGTATGTTTATTTATGTTTTACATTTTATTATGTTTTAAATTTATGTTTTATATTAATATTTTATTTATGTTAGATTTGTTTTTATTTATGAGTTAGATTAATATTTATGTATGTATGTTTTAGATTAGTATTTTATTTATGTTAGATCTGTTTTTATTTATGAGTTAGATTAATATTTATGTATGTATGTTTTAGATTAGTATTTTATTTATGTTAGATTTGTTTTTATTTATGTGTTAAATTAATAGTTATGTATGTATGTTTTAGATTATTATTTTATTTATGTTATATTAATATTTTATTATGTTAGTATTTATTTATATTTTTATCGCAATGTATTTATTTATATTTGCCATGTTTTTTAAGTTTGCATAATGGACATATATTTTGTCAATGCGATGCCCTTTTATTCGAGCGTAAACGGGGCCAATATCAGGCGTAGTGATAGTGGTTGGGCGTTTACTCTTGGATAAATGGGCCTTTAAAATTTACTCGCACATATAACCAAATTTTAATTTAATCGTCACTTTAATCCGGAAAGTTTAATATTAATAAAGCGGTAATTATTAAAGTACCAATTTTGGGCGGTGTGGGGGTGCTAATCTTTCCCCATCCGTAACCGACTCCCGAACCCATCAATTTAAATCTCTGATTTTTTACGGTGTCCGACCTACCTAAGTGGCCGGTGGCGACTCCATTTTCAAAACAAAATACGGGTTTTCTAAAATCCCATGCAGAAGAAAATATTTTCCAAACAAATAAAAAACACCTTTTATTTTAGCGAAAGGGACATCACTACACAACCCAATTCCCTTTACGCCTAATATGGGCAAAAGATATCACCCAATCCCAACTACACAATTCCTTGATATGCATAACTAACCCAAACGTACCATGCCCATAAGAACTAGACTTAACCATATGCAACGCTTCAAGACTATCTGATTCAACTATAACATACCGTAATTGCCGATCCCAAGCACAAAGTAATCCTTGAAATATGCCCCACAACTCGGCCTCCATCACTGAACAAACCCCAACAAACTTGGCAAAACCACGTATCCAAAGACCACAAGCATCACGAATTACCCCTCCACACGTCGCAAAGCCATCTTGCAATCTTCTGCCTCCATCTTACAAAGGTTTTAATTGCGTATGGTTAAAGGATTAATGTTATATCAACTCCACCAATAAAATTCAAAGTTAGCCTATCTATAAAATGAAAAATATGAAGAGATAAACATGGTTGGGTAGAAATGGAATTAAGATGGAATTTTAACAATATATTAATTTACAAAAATTATCTAGTTTATTGTAAATACTAGATTTTATCATAATCATAATGCGTGAGTGGATATGTTTCTTGTAAAAATATTTTTTTCAAAAATTAAATTAACAAAAAATCATATATTCAATGCTATAAATTATGTATTCCGATCTATAAGTCTTGTGTTTTATTCTCAAGTAAGAATTTTTAATTGTTCTACGTAAATATTATATGAAAAGATTAATATTTTCTGATAATATTTGTTGTACTTTTTTTTACTCATTTTATAATTAAATTCGTATAAATTAACTTATGACATAAATTTAATCAAAGATTTAATATATGATATAGATATTAAATTTTAAATGAAATTTTATAATATGTGATTTGAGGTTATCCTTTTGGAGGGTTCACAGGTAAAGTACGTGGCGAGTGCAAATTTACTCAAAGTTTTATGCCAAGTCATATCCAAAGGTAGAAATTAGAAAACCTTGTTACACGATTGATAGAATTTTCGTTTAGGTTATACTAATAATTTTATTACATGTATATTATTAATAAAAAATTCAAAAAATATTATTAATAAAAAATAATCAATAAAAGAATAAAATAAACTATTAATACATATTATATAAAATTATTAATGAACATATAAAAAATAGGTGAAATTACCCAAATATTGTTGTCTAAATTTTTTTCCAACAATATGACACTCCCTACTTTATTTCCAACAATATGGTAGTTTACTGTAGCAACCAGAAGTCAGACTGTTTTCAACCCGTTTTTGAACAGTATTTTTCTAGAAAATATTAAAAACTTAAAGTTGAAATCGTCCTCATTGAAACGTATTAATCCATGCACGCCACGTGTGAAATTCACTGTTTGAAAGATTCTAATCTATTCGACTTTATTATTTTAATATTAATATAGAATTCACGGTTTAAAGACAAATTAAACATAATCAAATTTCTGATTTGCTACAGTAAATATTATATTGTTGAAAATAAAGTGAGTACCATATTGTTAATAAAAAAATTAAAGAATAATATTTGGGTAAATTTGCAACAAAAAAAAACGAACGAATTTTACTCCTAACACAAGTGTCTTAAATGAATTATTACAATTTGACAAAAAATGAAATAAATTATTACAAGACTCCTATTTCCGTGGGCTTCTGTCGGTTTTGTGCTTTTTCCTCCACCTATCACATCTCTTTCACATGTATCTTGGCTGTATTGTTGTCACAACTCCCTTTTCATCTTTGGCTTAATTCAGAAATTGGTCCTCAATTATACTCGTTTTTTTATTTTGATACCTAAATGTTTTAGCATTTCTGTATGAGACTCGATATCCGATAGTCACATAGGCGTCAACCATATTTGGAGTTGAGTAGGTCAGGCTCGCAAACTGCAATAAAGCTCTTTTAATGTCTAGTATTCCTTTTCATCTACACGATTTTAATTTAAAATTTTATTTTAAAAACATCAAACTCTATACGATTTAAACATAAACAATATTTTAAAAAAGATAATAATTTTTATCCTATGAGACTCGAATTTGGGTATCTATATGTGCAAGGTGTGCATACGTTGTGAAAAAGTTAAAAAAAAGTCGGAATATATACTACTATATAATCACACTAGTATATTAAAAAAAATAAAACCAATAAATAAAAATGTAACATGTGATAGATAATGTCATTCATTGTATAAATAAGATGCGTTTTTTATTGAGATTTCATTGAATAAAGATGTATTATATTTTCAAAGCAAATATCGTGGTTCGAATCGTACAAAATAAGATAATATAAACTTTTTTTTACCACCCAATCAATTAGTGAATCTCGTTATTATTGAAATTTTATTAAAATTTCTTTGTAACTTTTTTGGATTAATGGAATTGAAGCTCGGTCTCCTTGGTGAAATATTGTAGTGGGAAAAAATATTTTTTCAAGTATTGCATTCATATTTTTATTTTTTAATCTATAGCATTTGCTAAGTAAAAAGTAACATCGGTAGAAATACAGTCTAATTTTACTGTATATTTTATTTTTTATTAAAAAATATTGAAGACGGAATACTTATATTCCGACTTCACCACGTGGCATGTTTCCATTGATTTCATTGTTACTATACTAATTTTTTAATTGAAAACAACCAATAAATAATAAAGTCAGATTATACTTCTACCGACATTATTTTATACTGTTCAAAGTATAATAAATTAAAAAATAAAAATAGTAATACAACACTCGGGGGAATATTTTTTTCCTGCAATATCTAAATAATTTCTCCATTAAAGCTTATCCAAGAAAAAAAATAATTATTTTGAAAAGTCAAATTGTGAATTAAACATTTTTTGTTATACAGTATTTAAATTTCTTTTAGCAAAAATACTGCAACTAAAAATTTCTTATTTTCGTTTCTTTCTCCGCCTGGTAATTCACTGAGTTTACCTGGGTTAGAGATATTTTTTTCTCTTTATAAACTTACTGTCTCTTGCCTTTCTTCTTCCCCACACATTGAAAATCCTATTTCTTTTTTCCCCCAGAAAACATGGGTTCTCACTTCTCAGCGATCGACTATGGCGATTCTTCTGCTGATGATGTTCACTTTATCATCAGCTTCCGACATGTCCATAATCTCCTACAACAAATCCCATCCCGACAAGTCAGAGTCCGGTTGGAGAACGGAGGCTGCAGTTATAGCCATGTACGAGGAGTGGCTGCTAAAGCATGGCAAAGCATACAACGGGGTGGGAGAGAAAGAGAAGAGGTTCGAGATTTTCAAGGACAACCTTAGGTTCATCGACGAACACAACGCCGATGAGAGTCTCAGTTTTAAGGTTGGTTTGAACCGGTTCGCCGATCTAACCAACGAGGAGTACCGAGCCACGTACTTGGGAGTGAAGAAACCCAAACGGAAGCTTTCGAAGGTGAGTGATCGGTACAAGCCGGTTGTCGGTGAAGAGTTGCCGGAGTTCGTTGATTGGAGGGAAAAAGGAGCTGTTGCTGAAGTCAAAGATCAAGGAAGTTGCGGTAAGTTTTTTTAACCCTCTTTTAATTACTGTCACCTGATCTTAAATTCGTAGTTCATGTGTTTCATTTTCATGATGTTTGTCTTGTCTGTTTGAAAAGTTGCAATTAATTTCCATTAAAATTGATAATTATTTGAGTCAACAGTAAAACCTGGAAAAATGATATTGATATGTCCGATGCTTCAGTCAAGGATCCTATCTCTGTCCTTGTCTTAGGAAACCTTTGTTCAGAGGAGGAAGATAGAAGAGACCTCAGCCCAAAAAATATTAAAAAAAATTAAATTCGAAGTTGAAATATTGGTAAAATTATTTTTTGTCCCTTTAAAAATACATAATTCACTGTTGGTTTTTATAAATTTAAACATTTTAAATGGTCCTTTCAATCTGTTATGCTCGTCACCGCCTTTGTTTGAGTGGGTTCAATTTGGGTTTGTGGATTTGAGGATGAATATTGGAGATATGTATATCCGGATTTATATATATATATAATATGATTTGGATACTCGAACGATGAATCGAGAGATGTTAAGGCCGATCACACTTTTAAAAATTTAAATTTTTATGTAGTTTAGATATTGTCTCTTTATTTTCTATTGATATTTTTTTGATTAAGGAGAGAGTTATTACATTCTCAATGTAAATATCAGGATTCTAACCCACACACAAAAATGAACAATATGAGCATTTTTATTCGATCAATTAGTGGATCTCATTTTTTTTTGAAATTTAGTTTCTCTCTTAAAATTTTATAATTTTACATCTTAAATTTCTAATATAATTTTTTAAAAATTTATTTTTTTCAAACATAAAATCTTATCTCCATCTTTAGGTGTATGAATTTGAGGAGGAATATATGATATATGTAAGTGTAGATATAAATATATTCAAATTTTTCAAAAATTTGAAAGATAATATCCGGCGTGGAATATAAGGCTCTTTCGGTAGCACTGCAGTCGGACATATTGAGTCTATTTGTCAGTACTTGAGTTGTCTTCTTATGATGGGGTAAAGAGTAAGGTGCCTTGCACGAAGGTTCAGGACTTATTCCACTGTAAAAATTGAACCACGGAAGATATGCTCGCTGGAAGTTTGTTGTTTATATGTTTGAATATTAATTTTTTTACAATTTGATTATTTTTACCGACCATTCAATGTTAAATACAGGGAGTTGCTGGGCCTTTTCAACTATTGCTGCAGTTGAAGGCATAAACAAGCTTTTTACCGGCGAACTCATTTCCCTATCCGAGCAGGAGTTGGTGGATTGTGATACATCCTACAATGAAGGTTGCAATGGGGGTCTCATGGACTATGCCTTCGAATTCATCATCAAGAATGGTGGCATCGACACCAAAGAAGATTATCCTTACACCGGTTATGACGGTAGATGTGACAATTATAGGGTAGGGTTTATGTTTTTCGAGTTGGATAGGATTACAAAGATCGAATTTCATTTTCCTTATACCGACTCTTGGTGTTTTCAATCACCCTGCAGAAAAATGCTCGTGTTGTTTTGATCGATGATTACGAGGATGTTCCGATAAGTAACGAGAGAGCATTGCAAAAGGCCGCTTCAAATCAACCGATTAGTGTTGCAATTGAAGGAGGAGGCAGGAGTTTCCAGTTATATGCATCGATAAGACTCTGCGTCCATCAAAATTACCAGTTTCTGAAAGACCATAAGTCCGAACACAAAACGCCATTCGATAAATGTCAATTTGATCATGGAACAGTAATAATCTTCTTAAATCTGAAATTTGGGCATGGTACGTTTATGTTTTTTCCAGGGTGTATTTGATGGAAGATGTGGTACACAACTAGACCATGGTGTGACTGTCGTTGGATACGGAACAGAGAATGGTAAAGACTATTGGATCGTAAAGAACTCGTGGGGAAGCAGCTGGGGAGAGGAGGGCTATATCAGGATGGCGAGAAACGTGGCCAACTCCGTAAACGGGAAATGTGGAATCGCAATGGAACCGTCGTATCCGATCAAAACTAGTGCAAACCCTCCCAATCCCGGTCCCTCCCCGCCCTTTCCCGTTCAGCCTCTGATCGTCTGTGACAATTATTATAGCTGTCCCGAGATGAATACATGCTGCTGCATCTACGAGTACTATGGCTACTGCTTCGCTTGGGGATGCTGCCCACTTGAGGCTGCCGCTTGTTGTGATGACCACTACAGCTGCTGCCCTCATGACTACCCCGTCTGCAACCTCGACCAAGGCACCTGCCTTTTGGTATGCTCGTATTCAAAGTGATCTATCCTTTTCGTTCTACTTATTTCTGTTGAAGTTACTAACTCGTGTCGTGCCTCGAATTTTGTTTCACAGAGCAAGGGCAACCCGTTGGGAGTGAAGGCACTGAAGCGCACTCCGGCCAAGCCATTCTTGGCACATGGGAATTTAGGCAGAAAGAACATTGCTTAAGTTGAAGGCTGGTATTGTAATGCAGTGGCAGATGGGCTAAAAGGGAGAAAATGAAGGATGCTTTAGCGATATCTGTGGTTGAATAACACTGCAATCCCTCGTATCGATAGATGCATGGTTTATAAAAGTTACTTAGATGCTGCTGATTATGTATAGAATTTCGTATTTATCCATGGTGTATTTGGAAAAGAGACCAAATATTTTCAACTTCTGTATATCATGTGATCATTTAGCAATGGATTCTACAAGTTGATTAATATATCCTAGTTTACCAACAACTAGTTGATCTAGTAGGATGAGACACTAGATTTCTTAAGCAAGGTTCGGGTTTGAGTTATAGTGTTGTGAACGGAAGAAATTAGGTTGGTAGGAGTGCCCATAATGAGTCTTTACAATATCGATCAAGATTAACCAGCCAATGAATTAGATACCGGTAATTAAAAGAAGATATATCCTGATTTTAAAGTTGCTTCATATATCAACTGTGAGTTTTGACTTGAAAAATTAAACACAAGAGGCCGAAAGGGTGTTTGAAAACTAAGGTTTTCTTTCTATTTTCTTCATAATCAAACGGATAATTGTGATTCCTGCCTTGAGCAGAGAGAAAAAAAAATGCCCCATTCTGTTGTTGAAGACATAAATTTATTATCCATCAGCTACATTTGTCTTCTCTCACAGTTTTGATGGATCCCAAGAATTTCCTACATTTTATTCAAGGAAAAAACAAGGAATTTTAAACTCAAACACATTGTTATTTCCCCAATTTTCCATGTTTGTGGGTGAGTCTGCAGCTCCAACTGGAATCTCGCCATATTGAGTAAATTAATAAGGGATGGCATTGGGGGCAGGCCGGGTTTTTGACTGCCCCAAAATTTAAACTATCCGCACCAACCCGACCCGCTCCTGCTCAAATATATTGTATTCCCGACCCATCTCGCCTTAAAATTTAAACCATCCGCTCTAATCCCGACCCGCCCCGACTTAAATATATTTTATTCACACCCCGACATAATAAAATATAACTCGATCCTGATATTTTAATAAGAAACCCAATTAAACCTGATCCACTCCAAAAATTAATAAAAATATTAAATATAATATATAAAAATATAATAAATATATAAATATATTTGGTCGGGTCACGTCGGGGAATTTTCACCTTAAACCCGCCCTGCCCTGCCCCGCCCCGACCCGACTTTATTTTTTCATAACCAGCCCGCCCCGCTCACCTTGAACCCGACTTTTAATTAAAAAACTGCTCCTATCGGGTCATGTCAGGACTCGACGGGACGAGTTATTTTGCCATCTCTAATTGAGTTTTCACACTAATTCGTAATCGCTAGAATTTAATATATAAATAATTCTAATCACACTAGTGTTGTAATGATAGGTTTAAGTTTCTATTTTAGTAGCTGAATTCCAATCAAGTAATCAAGTAATTCGTAAAAAAGCGCCCAATTAAGTCTTCAAATTTGCGAATTACATAAATTTAGTCCTTTAACCAATAAAAGTTGTTATTGACCGGTGTTAATGTGATAATCTACATGTGATGATGATTTGACAGAGACTTAATTATTTTCTTAAAAATTCAAGGGCTTAATTGATTCTTTAAAAATTCTGATGGTTTGTTTAATCTTTAAACAAATAAAAATTATAAAAATTTAAATAAAACTTAAAATTATGAAATTTAAACTTTTAAAAAATAAAACATATAAAAGTATTTAAAATAAAAAATAATATATAAATAAATTATTGATTGAAAAGTATTTCCATAATAAAAAACACTAAAATGTTAAAAATTTAAATACCTTCATTAGACAAATCTTCCAACATCTCGCGACTGTCATTTTTCTCAAACATATTTTTAATGAATTTAGTCTTTTATTAGAGCAATAATGATCTGTCTACACAAAATTGGAACTCGTTATTATTATTATTATTTTAAATCTCAAACTTGCATTTTTAGAAGCAATCGATATAGTAAGACAACAATTTGAGTTTCTGGGTAATTATTTAGTCAGTTATGATATTTTATAGTTTTATGTGAATATATTAAAAAAAATTATTTTATTGTGGAGAAACTCAAACTGCTATCATCTTATTGTATATATTACATTTGAAAAATCAAAATTTGAGATCCAAATTAAGACTCTGAGTATCACTATGGTGCAAACCCTATCTCACCATTTTTAAATTAAAGGAATGAACCTCAAAAATCATTGTTACGTTAACATACGGTTGATTTTATTAAAAAAATATTTTTTATTATTAGAGTGTAATGTGATGACCGCTATACGAATGTCAAGTCACTATCAAAATATGTATAAATTATACTATAAGACCTACGAACAGCGAACAACAGAGAAAGATGAATGCTCTGGGTGATTACTTAATATAAATTTATGTTCCGTAGCATGTATTTTGTAAAATTATTTTATATATTTTAAGGCTGGTTTAAAATAAGAAAAAAAACTTCAATACATAGTCTGTGTAAACTTTACACAGACTTTTTAGTTTTAGGGGTTAGAGGTTTAGTTTAGAGGTTTGGGTTATAGGATTCATAATTTAAGGTTGGTGTTTAGAATTTAGGGTTTAGGGTTTGAGGTTTAGTTTTTTTGGGTTTAGGTTTAATTTTAATTTATAGTAGAAATAGACAGGCTTACACAGTCTGTGTATTAAATTTAAACCCTTAAAATAATGTATATTTCCATTGTAGAATGGTAATTTAGGTGGGATGCCCAATTCAAATGGATTGAGCCAATGGGGTGTTGGGTTAGGTCAGGGCCATGGACTCGTAGGGGTGTTCAAATTCCAGTTTTAACCGAATTAACCGACCGAATTAAAATTTTGTTGGTTAATTTTAAGTTTGGTCGGTTAACGGTTAATAATTTTTTAAAATTTTGGTTATCAATTAATTAGGTTCGAAATTGGTTAATTAACCAAAATTTTTATATTATATATATTACATATATTTATTTTTTGTCATTGAACTTTTAAAAATTACAAAATGGTCATTAATTTTTTTGATATATTATAAAATGATCATTAAACTTTATCAAATTAACACAAAATTGTTAAATAATGAGCTAACATATCATATAAGCTGGCAAGTGAGCTGGTAAAAAGTTGTTATTTTGTTAGATCTGGATAACAAAGTTTAGGAGGAAACGTTCATTAGGTTGTAACAGCTTAAGGAGGGAATTTTCTTTTCTCTGGATCCTTTTGTATCCTCTATATATTGTGATATGAAAATCAATAAAAGTCACGCTTTTGATTCCCATCTTTTTCCCTTCAATATTTTCATATTTCGCTTCTGTTGCAATGCTAATATGGTATCAGAGCCAGATTTTTGATCTTGGTCATCGTTGTGTCGTTCTTTCGTTCTTTTCTCTAGATCTTTCTGGATTTTAGAGCTTGCTATTTTCTTTTTCACGTTCGATATAATGCCTGGAGACTCTACTCCTTCTGATGGAGCCATGGCGTCTTTATCTCTTCGAGATGAAGATGCAGAATAGTCATTTTCCAACAAATGTATCAACATTCAGCTCGATGACACCAACTTCTTATTGTGGAAGTAACATGTCACGTTGATGTTGCGTGGTCAGGGTTTGGAATGCTATCTCGATGGATTGATCACTCCTCTACCAAAGCTCATTTTCGGTGAAAATGGTGAGCAAGTTTTTAATCCCACGTATGTTTGATTTTTTAAGCAAGATAGCTCTCTTGTCTCTTGGCTTTTGTCTACCGTTAGCTCTGATATTCTTTCTCAGCTTGTTGGAGCTTAAACCACAACATCCATTTGGTCTATTATTTCCCGTCTTTACTCTCAACTCTCCACCACTAGGGTTATGCATCTTCATTGTTGGCTTTGCTCAATCAAGAAGGCCTCCTTCACAATGTGTACTTATACCATGCAAATTAAATAGATATGTGATCTTCTTTCGTCTTGTGGTAGTCCTGACTCAGCAGTGGAGTAGATTGCTACAATTTTGAATGAACTTCCCCCATAATATGATTTATTCTTTACTATGATTTCTATCAGTCGTGAACCATATACAATAGATGAAGCTATTTCAATTCTTATTGATGTTGAATCTAGAATCTATGATCCCTTTTACATTCTTGTTGGAATTCACAATACTCGATTTACTAATGGGCCTGATTGTAATAATTCTTCACAAAGCCCTCATGTTTATCCTCGAAATGATTCTCGTTATACATGAGGTAGGAACAAAGGGTGACCTCGTCCACAATATCAACTTCGTGAAAAATTGGGACATCTGGTCGATCCCTACTAGCACAGGTTCGACTAGAATTTCAAGAGTGTTTAATCACAACTGTAACACCTCATTCCCCGTATTCGATTACTGAATATGAGTCAGAGATGTCATAGAACAATAACATTATTTTTTATTCAAAAATTCTATAAATTTAAAACCTTTAAAATATTTAAAATTAACTTGTACATAAAATCAGAGCTCCTTTACTTTACGAAAAATAAATTAACTGTTTGATAAATAACAGACTCTGAACCAAAATAGACAAATTTATCTTATTTATACATGCCACTAAAATTAATTAAAAATCTCAAGTAGGATGTCATTACTAAAGTAACTTGATAAAAATTTTCTGAACTTAATGCAACGCCTTACTTACACCCAATGTCTCAAACCACCTACGTGTGCACAGGCAAAACACACGCTAAGTACGAACTTAGTGTGGCATTATAAGGTAATCATAAAATTAATTAATAATCAGTCTTTAAGTATAACATAGTATAAACAATTCCCTTATAAAACTATTTAAAATCAATATTGCTTTAAAGCAAAAATAAAATATTTATAAAAATCATTCTGTAAAAGTTCTTTTATACCAATAGCCCAAGAAGTACGTATAGAGAGAAACTAAGTATACGAGATCGTGTACTCCCAGAGTACTAACCATTTCTCTTAAGGAGAAAGACAAACATTATATTAATACGAGCTCGTTTTGCTCCCAGAACACTAGTCACCGAAGTGACGGTAGTCCCAGACTACTAGATCCGAAGATCAATGCATTCCTAGAATGCTAGCCATTGTGTGACAAGTGTAGCTACAATGCAGTCCCATACTGCTAGTCTCTTATGGCATGCCACTATACTGTAACTCTCATGGTAATCTTGGGCAATAAAACAATATCATTACCTTTGCAATATATCATTTTATAGATGGTAAAAATCTTATCATCGATAAATCAAAATAATAGAAAAGTTCTTACTCCATTATACCATAATTCATTCTATAACAATCATCAATATATGATAATAAGATTATCATAAACAAAACATAATAATGTAGTTCATACCCTATCATATACAAAACCATCTCCTTTTGTTTGTGAAAATATTATATTTCACATATAAAAATCAATATTAATTATATCATAAATCGCTCCGTAACATAATTATCGAGATATAATAAAAACTATCATAAGCAAAACACAATAGGACAGTTCATACCCCATCATGTACCAAACATTTACTTTATGCATGTAAAAAATATCATATTTCATATGAAAACCAATATTATTAATTTGATAAAATCATATAGGTCGACTTGTCGCAAGTCTTCCTAAATATGTTTTAAAATAGATAAATGCACTCACCTTGACACTTCTTATTCCAAACTAAAATGCGTGTATTAAGAGAACTTCAATCTTGGTCATTGCTTTTATCTACTGAATTTTTGATTTCTCGTGCTTACTTGAATGCTTCACATTCATCCCTTACATACACAAATTAATAACACCAATACGGTACTCATTTTATAATCTGCCAGACTGCGCTACCTTCAAAGAAATATTTATATAAAATAATCTACAACTCAGAATTTGATTTTTTTTATTCTGACATAAAGTAGATTCGATAAGCTGTTAAACCATATAAACTAATAGCCCAAATTCAAATCGTACGATTTATGACGAATTTTCAAAGTTGAAACCCAGTGCTGAATTTCAGAGCAGACTACTACTCTGTTTTATGACATTTCATCACTTAAAAATTCATATATTTTGATATCCTAATCGAAATCAGTCACCGTTTGTTTTAACGAAACTAAACTGAACTAGAAATACAATGGTATTTGACTTACTTCCTAATCATTTTTGTGGAATTTTTGGTGAATTTCCAAACTCACTGCCAAAGACTAAAATTTTGGGCAGATTTCATAAGTCACATCTTTAGGTTCCTTTAACCATTCTAACACCTCAAATTAACCTTTAATTATATTGTTCCAACCTTTTCCTTTCATGAAAACTCAAAATTCAACTTGAATCCTTAAACCCCAAATTAAACCCTAATTAATCAAATGATATTCCATCAAGAATACATCAATTTCAACTTCAATCAAGCATGGAAATGATAGAACATCACATAACAATCCTAATTCATTTGAATCCCTAAACCCTAAATTATCTCTACTCAAAATTCAAGAGTATTCTTCAATTATTCTATGAATTTCTTATACCAAATGAAAGAGAATTCAAAGGAGAACAATTTAATATTTCATGCTCAAACCTCAAATCCAAGTATTTAGGAACTTAAAATTTAATTGAAATTTTTTCTTACCTTTGCTTCTTGGTGTCCCATGTTGGAGAAGAAAGACGAGAAAATCTTGTACTTTTCTTTTCTTTATTTTCATTCCAAATGTTATTATTTAATCGTATTTAATAAAAAAATATTCTTAATAGTCAAAAGACTATTTTACCCTTGATATCCAATGCTCTAAAGATTACTACTTGTCAAAATATTCATCCAATGGTCAAAAATAAACCAATAAGTTAGTAGTTACCAATTTTGCCCTTGTAAATTTCCAAAATTACAATCTTGCCATTAGTCATCTAACAGCTCATATTTAACATGGAAAATCAACTTAAATCCAATGGTCCATGTTAAATCCTTCCAAATTAAGGCATGGAAAAGTTATTATTAATCTTGCCTTATCATCTAACAAAATATCTCAAATATTCGAATCAATTTGATTATCCGAATTTTCTCAAACTTAACTCTTTTATAGCTTTTAACACAATTATGTACGAAAAATTTGAGTAACATGAAAATGTCATTCTTGGAGGGTAAACTATTCATTTACGGGACTAAAATACATAACTTTTGAAAATTACAATTTAGTCCCTAAACTTTTCCCAAGTTTATACTTTAGCCACCAAACTTTTATTTTATTCATTTTGGTCACTAGCCAAAATTT
Organism: Hibiscus mutabilis; assembly: GCA_019671005.1. Lineage (NCBI taxonomy): Eukaryota > Viridiplantae > Streptophyta > Magnoliopsida > Malvales > Malvaceae > Hibiscus > Hibiscus mutabilis. The sequence continues at coordinate 73,828 of JAGYYJ010002219.1, forward strand.
TGAAGTATTACAAAAACAGTCTCATGCTCCCTCAGATACACAAGCTAATACTTGTTTCTATACTCAAAAAACTGTTGTTGTAGCTTATGACCTTTTCCTTAGCCTTGTTCCAGGTTTTGAACAACCAGTTGCAGGTTTTGAACAATCAATTGCAGATTCTCCAACTGGTAAGGCTCAAATCAATCTTGTAGCATTAACTTTTGGTATGCATCCAGTCACTTGGCACTCTAATTCTGGTGCAACATATCACGTTGCTAGTAGCTCAGCATCTCTTCGCTCTGGATCATCCTATTCTAGTAAGGGTAAGGTGTATTGGTGATGGATATACATTATCTATTTTGCATATAGGGTAATCTACTATTTTCACTCAATCACACAATCTTGTGCTTCATCAATTATTACATGTTCTCTAAATTACTAGGAATATCTTATCCGTATCAAAGTTTACTAAAGATAACTCAGTCTTTCTTGAATTTCATAACTCTTATTGTTGTGTCAAGGGTGAGAGGACATGGGCTACACTGCTCACAAGATCTCAAGAAAATGGGCTTTACAATCTTATTAGTGAGCTAGACAAGAGTTTTATTACAACTTATACAACCATTGCATCTTCAAATGGAAACTTTTAGCTCTGGCATCAGCGTTTTGGCCAATTCAACACCTATAGTTAGTACTGTCTTAAATAAAATAGTGGTTGGTGAAATGATCAATATATGCAGGGCTTGTATGATGGATAAAAGTTACTCTCTTCCTTTTACACCATCTAAAATAGTGTATTCCAAGCCATTTGAGCTGGTAGAGATTCATTTGTGGGGTTCAGCTCATATAATGTCAAATGATTTTCAATACTACATCTCCTTTGTTGATTTATATTCTCGCAACTGTTAGTTATATCTGCTAAAAATAAGTCTAAAGCACCACTTTCTCATTATTTCATGTATTGGTGCAAACACAATACAATTCAAAAGTCCATACCATTTAGACCGATGAGGGTGGTAAATTTATGTTTCTTGATGTTGTATTGGTCACTCATGGTATTCAACAACGCCTTACCTGTCCACACACCTCACAAAAAAAATAGTGTTGTGGAAAGAAAGCATAGACATATTGTCGAGATGGCTCTTACCTTATTAGCACAAGCTAACACGCCACTTTAATTTTGGGCCTATGCAGTTATGAGTACTGTATTTCTCATCAATTGCTTGACATCACCTTCACTTGGCAAAATACTTCTTATCAGAAGTTGACAGAGAATGTTCCAAATTATGATTTCTTGCGAGTAGTTGGTTATGAGTGCTATCCCCACATTAGACCATTCAACAGTCATAAGCTAAAATTTTGTTCTAAACTATGTCTCTTTCTTGACTACTCACCCAAGTATCAAGGTTATGAAGGTGTTGATGATAAGGGAAGAATATTCATTTCTCGTCAAGTTACATTTAATGAACGTAAGTTTCTTTATGCATAAAGTATGTCTCCTAATGCAACTCCTTAACAAGTCTCTCATTCAAGGGTAGCTCCTGTAGTTCCACAATCCAGGCCTGCTCCTATGTCACATACACCAGAAGCTGTGTCACCTGCTCTTGTCTCCTCATCCTTATCAGACAAAGTTTTTGAAGAAGTGCATGTTAATGTACACTTTCTTTTACAAGTAGATCACTCTTCTTAGAATAATGATGAGGTGCCGTCTGTACCACAAGATAATGATGCTGGGGTGCAACCTGGTTCACAATATGCTATTTTTTTACATAATGAAGATGAGGTGTTGCCTACTCCACCAAATGATAATGTTCCTATACACTCTGAGAATACATCGAGTTCTCCTAATTCTAGTTCTGAAAGGATTAACATTGCGCAACATGATGAGGATCTTGTCACACTGCCACAACAAGATGTTATTCTTCATATCTCGGCTTCAACTACCAATACTCATTCTATGATCACTTGAATCAAAGTTTGTGTATTCAAGCAAAAAATTTATCATCTCCAGTCTGACATCACTCCTCTCAATGCCCAGCAAGCCTTAGCACAACCTGAGTTGCCAGTTGCTGCCATGGAGGAGTATAATGCTCTGAAGAACAATGATACCTGAGAGCTTATTGAGTTTCCAGCTAAAAAAAGCCATAGATTGTAAATGGCTATTTTGAGTTAAGTACAATGTTGATAGATCTGTTAGTCAATTCAAAGCACGACTTGTGGTGAAAGAATTTTCACAAATTTTAGGGAAAGACTTTATAGATACTTTCAGTCCTGTGGTATGGCATTTCACCATCAATATTTTATTGTCTATTTATGTCACACATCACTGGAAGATTCATCGGTTGGATGTAAGCAATGTATTCCTCAAATGTGATCTTTTCGAGGGTATTTACATGCATCAACCAGCAGATTTTGTGAAAGTTAAAAATGATGGCACTCCTCTGGTTTGCAAAATAAAGAAAGCCTTGCATGGCTTGCGCCAAGCACCAATAAATTGGTTTTTTAAGTAAAATTATTTTTTATGTCATCTTGGTTTTTATCTTTCCTCACCAGACTGCTCGTTATTTGTTTACAATAACAAATCAACTGTTACCTACCTTGTGGTCTATGTTGACTATATTCTCATCACTAGAAGTAGTGAAGAACATATTAAGGTCGTCATTGATGATTTACATGTTCATTTTTCCTTGAAAGATCTTGGATTAATTCAATTTTTTCTGGCCACTAAAGTTCAAAGTTTTGCTAATGGATTATTTCTTTGTCAAAGGAAATACATTATGAAGTTGTTACAAAAGACCAAGTTGCTTGAAGAAAAGACAGCCACAACTCCTATGGTAGCTTACCCCAAACCCAGTAAGCATAAAGGGGAACCACTTTGTGATGTACAAGGTTATCGTAGCATTGTAGGTGCTTTACAGTATATATGATACACCCGTCTAGACATTTCATTCGTAGTTAATAAGATTACCTAGTTCATGCAAAATCCTATTGATCTCCTGTAACTCCCTCGACCCGGCCTAGTTGTCCGACCGAACCAAGAGAACTATATTACGTTTGCCGAAGCAAACCGAAGAAAGATTACTGAAAACCGGTCTATTTTTTCTTTTATCTTATCTAGATGCATATTATTAATCCTAAGTGTACATACTTGCAGAGAGTGAATTTTCAAAAGAAACGGACCACGAAAAGGCATCTAATTGCATAACATACATTTTAGGGACTAAAATACAATTTCCATAAATTTAAAGGCCAAATCTGAAATTAATATTATCAATCCTCAATTAGTCCAATTACATGCTTACATGCCAAAATTCAGGTCAAAACGGTCATCCAAACTCATACAATTGCATTCACAAAACTCAGGGACCAAAAAGAAAGAAACAGAAACTTCCAAATATTCCAAAATAAAAGAATTAACTGCAGCCGTACCTGTACGCTTGGAGGTATTTCGGTACGCCTTAATAATTTCCAAAACTCAGAATCCAGTAGCTAAATCTCGTTCTGATATGCTTACGCGTATCGAAACGCCTTTCATATAATCCCTATACCGTATCAAAACACCCTCTCGAGTATCGAAACTCTGGTCAAATTTTCCTAGGCTCGTACCGAAACACTTGCCCGCGTACCGGTACGCTAAGCCTGAAATGGCTTACTCATATCGAAATAGGGTCACCTGTACCGGTATGCTTGGACTTGTAATGTCCCAAATTACTGTCCAAACACACTTTAACGATAACCAAAATGCTCTAACATGCTTCAAACACTTATGCCACATTACTAGGATGCACTCCTAAATAAAACAACACATAACCAACAACATTACATGGCATTCATACACCCCAAGATATTCTATAGGCATGCTTCCTAATATCATTCTACCAAACAACCAAAACCAACATTAGGCACTTTTAAGGTATACTCATCATGCTTACACATCTAAAGCATCAAAACAAACTTGCTTGAATCATCAAAACATGGCAACCATTCCAAATTAATTAGATGCATTCATAAGCTCTCATCTAGCATCATTATGAGCAAAGATCCACACAAGTTAACAACATCAAACCAAGCATAAAATCCAGCAATTCACATGCTTAAAAACCATGGGAAAACATAATTACAAATCCCCAAAATATGGCCAACACATTGCCTTATTAATCGGGACCATAAACCAAGTTCATACTCAAAGTAGTCATTGTCTTGGATCGCTTTAAACCTTGTATTTGCAGTCCCAAACTTTAATTCTCTGGATCATTAAGAAAAAGAGAGCGTAAGCACACATGCTTAGTGAGGATTCTCATAAAACAATGATGCAATTAAAACCATTTGAAAACCAAACCACTTGTTCCTAAAACATGCTTAACAACCAAAGCATTTTTCCTTGTCTCCAACTGAGACATGCATAACAATTCTTATGTAACATCATATACAAATTCCATGCTTAGATCCCAAAGCATTAAACTATAAACCATGCTTAAATCCCAAAGCATTAAACTATAAACCATGCTTAAATCCCGAAGCATTAAATCATAAACCATGCTTAAATCCTAAAGCATTAAATCGTAAACCATACTTAAATCTTAAAGCATTAAATCGTAAACCATGCTTAAATCTCAAAGCATTAAATCATAAACCATACTTAAATCCCAAAGAATTAAATCATAACTATGTTTAAATTCCAAAGCATTAAATCATAAACCATGCTTAAATCCAAAAGTATTATATGTAATGACCTGGGTTTTCGAGTCAACAATGTTGGGCCTTGTTGTTGGGCTTTGTGGGCCTCCATGTGTTGTTGGGCTTGACTTATGATAGGCTTTGGGGAAGGGTAATATGGTAAAAGCCATATTTGGAAGACAAAAGCTGATGTAGACTCAATTTTTTGCTCGAAAAGGGATAAGGGTGATATCACCTTGCCCCCATCTTCATGCTATCTCTTTCCTCTTTCCTCTCTCATGGTGAGTGTTTGAGTTTGGAGATATCTTGGATGCTTGAGTGGGAATCTCAGATTAAGGTTTGAGGAGAAGTTGTTCAGCACCCAAAGATCTATCTTTCAAGAGGAATATCTTCAACATTGGTGGAAGTTGGGTTTGAAGCTTGGAGCAAGGAAGAGAGGTGGGAGAAGCTTGATTTCTACCTTAGTTCATGAATCTTTGGCTAAAGGTCAGTACATTTCTGACTCCTACACTTCATGAGCATCCTAAAATGATTGCTTTGTGTGGTATATAGTTTTGGGTTGTATAGTTGAGGTTTTAGAGCTTTAAACTCCCATTAATGTTAAATCAAAGATGAGATGTTGATAATGCGTAAAATTGATAGAAAACCACCTAATATACTCTAAATAACTCGTAGGGTCAATTTGGGACTTAACCATGGAGGTTAAGGGTGGGATTGAGGAAATACTCAAATTCTGAAATTTGAGCTCACGTACCGATACGGGGTGGTAGCGTATTGGTACGCCTTGTTATATATGGGAGACAATTTGTGAGGAGCGTATCGATACGCCTTCCCGTGTATCGGTACCCCTCGCCTAAGGTGAATTCTAGTAATGCTTTGGCATACCGGTACGGTAGGGGTGTATCGGTATGCACCGTTGCATTGTATTGCCTGGGAGAGGCTTAGCGTACTAGTATGGCATAGAGCGTATTAGTACGGCACGAAGCGTATCGGTACGGCACGTATCGGTACGGCATGAGGTCTAATTCTTTCGAATCTAATTAGCGTATTGATACTCATGGGGGAGTATTGATACCTACAGAGCAATACCGATACTCACCTTAGAGTATCGATACTCGTTTGGCAATCTGCCCAAGAAACTTGAGTTCGCGTTCGGGGGTTCTATAATTTGAGGTAAAGGGCCCTAAGGGTTTGTTAGGGTGTAAAATGAATACTAAAGTTGAGAAATGTAGAGTTTAACCCCGTGTGTGAAATAAATGGCTAATGGATTGGTAATTATTGAGTGGATCTCTTGTTTAATCACCCATAGAGATCTATGGTGGATCGGTTAAAGCTATGTGGAAGATCGGGGTCCTTGCTGTGTACTGATGGGACGCCCATATAGGCTGGTTGCCACGAATAATAAGATAACCTAACGAGAAAAGCGTAAATGAGTCCTAAAGACATATATTAATTATTGTAACAAAAAAGTTATGCCTTGAGGCATTGGTAATGGTGGGTTGGATGCCTTTTATCTCTCGGTGAGATATATTAATACTCGAGGGAGCATGTGTTAACATAAGTGTCTTGGTTAGAAATTCGGATGTCCTAGAGTCAGTGCAAGGGCACTTAAATAAGGGGATAGGTACTCCAGGCTATGTGATCGAGTACATCCGACGTATCCACGGGCTATGTGATCTGGATGCGGTTAGAAACCTATCCTTGGACTATGTGATCAGGATATGGAAATACAACTCGGGGGCTGTGTGAGCTCGTGTAACTCGAAGGGCTATGTGATCTCGAGTAACATGATTGGCTACTTGACCTCAGGAAAATACTGCTTGTGGCTATTGTGATCCAAGTATGTCTAGGACGTATCTGTGGCTATAGTGATCCGGATATGATCCTAACCCGACGGCTATGTGATCACGGGTAGCCCAACGACTGTGTGAACACAGAAAAATAGTAGGGCTTCATTTTCCATTTGGGAATGTATGTTATTTACATTATTGTATGGATGATAGATATTGGCTATTTTACCCTTGGGCAATGTGATTAGAGTAGGGTTGTTACTCGACGGGCTGTGTGAGCTCGAGTAACTCGATGGGTTGTGTGAGCTCGAGTAACTCGATGGGCTAGATAACCCTTGGGCTATATGATTAGGGTATGGGTCGTAACTCAATGATCGGTGGGACCTTACGTATGGTAAGCCTGGGATGGCTTGGTGGTCTTCTTATATAATAGTGGTATTTTGAGACATGGTTATAGACTCTAGCTAGGGTAGGCTAGACGATGATCCTTAGATGTTGAGAAGCCTTTCTGTGCACTCTTAATTATATTATCATGCATGCTTGTTTTATGATATTCATGAATTGTCGTCGAGTAGAAATGTACCACTGAGCTTTGTTAGCTGCAGAATTGTGGTTTTTTCATGCGTAGGTTGGCAGGTTACTTTTGAATGAGTACATCGAGGAGGACTTCCCAGCACTGGGCCAGTTTCAGAGTACAATACTTGATGTGTAGTTTAGACTGATTGTATTTATAGGACCTTACCACAGTCGAGTCTGTATCTTATTTTGATTTACTATTATTTGGTCAAACATTGTATTTTATTTGGAACTTTTATTTTGTAAACCCTTTTAATTTCTTTATCTACGTGGATTTTATGAAAATAGATCGTTTTGAGAATTGCCATCTTGTGGTTTTAAATGAGAAATTTTGATGGGTCGATTTTGGGTAACCCAAATGTGATGCTTCAGATCCGGGACGGGATCGGGGTGTTACATTTAGTGGTATCAGAGCTTAGGTTTAGTTGGTTCTAGGAAACCTCGGGGTGGTATAGAGGTCATGGTAAGGTGTCTGGTGAATACAAGTTCCAAAAATTAAGTGTACTTTATAAGACTAGGAATCCTAATGTGCCACCTTATTTGTTGTGTTTCAGAAAAGGATTGATGGAAGGTGGAGCCATTAGTAGAGAGGCAGGTCACTATCGTGACCTTACCTCTGCCCTCTTGCGTGTGGTGCAAGCTATTCCGAGGCAATCTGAGACGCCTCGCAAGACCCTTATAGAGAGGCTTCATTATTTTGGGCCTAAAAATTTTGAATGCTGGGTGAGAATGACCTGATCAAGGCTGACCAGTGGTTGCGCGACACACAGAGAATCTTAAGACAGATGAAGAGAAGCCCGGAAGATGATCTTGATTGCATTATTTCACTTCTTAAGGGTAATGCACACGAGTGGTGGGAGACCGTAGAGTTGGGTCTACAGCCTGCGCTCCCGACATGAGATATCTTTGTGGATGAGTTTCGTAAGAAGTACATCAGCGAGGTACATATGGATGAGATGAGAGACCAGTTTCTACATCTGGTACAAGAAGATCAAAATGTGTTTACTTATAAGCAAGAGTTTCTGCGTTTAAGCCGTTATGCTCTAGAGTTGGTTGCCACAGAAGAGTTGAGGTGCAAGAGGTTCAGGCAAGGCTTGAATATTGACCTTCAGCTGTATGTGACAGCGGGTCTGCTTGGGACATTTTCTGAGTTAGCCAATAGTGCAAAGGTACTTGAACGACTTCAGAGTTCAGCATCCAATCAAATTGATGATTCTAGAGGTCATGATGTGGAGACCCAAAATATCATGGGTCATTCTCCCTATCCGCATGAAAGGTTTTGTGCTTTGAGGAGTTCGAAAAGTGTAGCCTCAGACCAGTTATCGAGGGTCGGGTCAGGATCTAGATCGAGGGTTCGTAGAGGCTCTTTAATTTCTACTCCGGAAAGGAGTACTGATAGTTCTGTTGGAGCATCGCTTCCACCAGCGTGTGAGATTTATGGGCGACATCACCGTGGAGTATGTTTTTTGCTTTGGAGAATTTGTTATCAGTGCCTGGCACCAGGGCATATGGCAAAGAACTGCCCAATTATGATGAGGATTCATTAGTTCGGTCCCAGAGGTTGGCTGCTTTCCGTCACGATCAAAGTTTTGCTAGAGGCGGAGCTAGGGCACCCTCAGGTTATCGAGGTAGAGGTCCTATGAGATCCACCGCCAGGGTTGGCGCGTGAGGCGTTGCTAGGCAGTCTGCTGCTCAGATTATAGTTGACAGCGTCACAACTGAAGATATGTCAGGTAATTAAGTTTTGTGTTGGTTTCAGTTGTTACGTTAGTCGTTTAGCTTTCTGGTTGTGCAATGAATGGGTTCTTATGATGTGCATCTTGGTAAATCTTGGGTTTGTTGTTGCTTTAGATGGCAACTAGAATTGCATCCTTTGTTAGATAAAGTTTTATCGTTGATGGTTGTTGAGGGTGCATGTGTGCCATAAGATGTGAGTGAGAAGTTATGAAGCTTTAGATTGCTTGAATTTAGTTGTTAGTGTTGGTTGTGTAGGATCCTAACCTCTCTAAGGTGGACGTTGTGCTCCGTAGTGCTAGCTCAAGGAAATTTCTACAGGTTGCAAGGTGTTATTAGCTTGCGCTGTAGACGCGAGGGTTAAGAGTTCCTGGTCTTAGTGCTGTGGGTATTTTGAGGGATGGAGGTACCCTTGGTGAATGAGCAATCTTACCAGTTGATTGTGGTTTAGAACCGCAATGAAGGTAAGGTTGAGTTCGTTGTTAGTGTCTATCGCTTCGTAGTATGGTACTTAACGAACTCTTTGTTGGATGCACACTTGCGCAAGCGACCAACTGGGTGTCATTGCCAAGTGCTTCGCCGAGATCGTGTATGTGTGAGAATAGCTTGTATGGTGGCTTTGGATGTGTTGAGCCGTAGTGCAATAGTGGAAGACCGCAGCTGGTTTCGTGAGATCGGCGACCTTGTTTTGGCCATAGAATGTGAGAGCTTCGCGTGTTGTTTGTCGGAGTAAAGGTACCGTTAGAAAGGTCAAATAAAGGTTGTAGTGAACATGGTTGAGGTCCTAAGGGCGAATCGTGAGGATAGTTGATTGTCTTGTGCATCTGTTGAGCTAGATCTCGTAGAGTTAGAGGATTGCCCAATCGAGTTTGATCAAAGTTGTTATTGGTTAAGGAAAGCTGTATGAAAGTTACCAGAGTGGCACAGTGGAAATGTGGATCAATAGTTGTGTTCAGGGTAACCAGATAGTTATTTTGTAAAGAAATATTTTTAGACAGACTGGTTGGAGATGCTTGAGAACAGTCAGATGGCTTTCCATGTCTGATGGTTGGGACCGAGGCGAGGGTTAGAAGAAGATGTTTAGACCTTCGTAAGTAGAATGGCTAAGTTTTGGGTTACTGTGTAATTCCTAAGTGACGATGGTCATTTCTCGAAACCAAGTAGTTGAATCGAAGGTGGTTTTCAATCGTCTGACAGGTAAGTTCAAATAAAGCAAAGTTTAAATCTCATTTGGGTGGCCCAAGTATGGGGAAAAGAACTGTTGGATTCAAGGTAGATTGATGATAATGATCGGTTGTTAGGGTTTTGCTTGTCCTTTAATGGTTTGACCGGGACATGGTTGTTAGGCGTGATGCGTTTCTGGTAGTGCCTTGTGGAAGTGGTGTAACGTTTTAGATAAAGATGAAGTCTAAGTTTAGATTTTTGGCTGATGGATGCTAGTTAGGAGAGTCGTTATCCGAGGTAGCACCCAATGGAGTTGAGTTTCTTGGAATCGATGTTTGGACAACGTGGGTCGAGGTTGGTTATGTTACCATGCTTAGCGGTTTACCATAAGCTGAAAATGAGTTGTGAGGACCTCAAGAGAAGTGTTGAGAGCGTATGGTTTTATGCTATGGTTCTGTTTAAGGTAGATTGAGGGATAACTCTCCCTAATCAATGTGTACTGTTTGAATGGTGAGGTGGTTAGATCTGTTTTTGTTACATCTCGTTCACCCATCTAAATTTCGAGGACGAAATTTCTTGAAGGAGGGGAGAGTGTAACGACCCGGATTTTCGAGTAAAAAATAGGCGTTGACTTGGGTCTTGGATCGACACGTCGGGTCAAATGTTCAGTCAATGTTGGGCCTTATTGTTAGTCTTTGTGGGCCTCCATGTGTTGTTGGGCTTGCTTGGTGGTTTTGGGTTTAACTTATGATGGGCTTTGAGGAAGGGTAACATGGTAAAAGCCATATTTGGAAGACAAAGGCTGATGGAGCGTTAATTTTCTGTAGGAAAAGGGACAAGGGTGATATCACCTTGCCCCCATCTTCATGCTATCTCTTTCCTCCTTCCTCTCTCATGGTGAGTGTTTGAGTTTGGAGAAATCTTGGATGCTTGAGTGGGAATCTCGTATTGAGGCTTGAAGAGAAATTGTTCAGCACCCAAAGATCTATCTTTCAAGAGAAATATCTTCAGCATTGGTGGAAGAAGCTTGATTTCTGCTTAGTTCGTGAATCTCTTGCTAAAGGTCAGTACATTTCTGACTCCTACACTTCATGAACATCTTAAAATGATTGCTTTGTGTGGTATATAGTTTTGGGTTGTATAGTTCAGGTTTTAGAGCTTTAAACCCCCATTAATGGTAAATCAAATATGAGATGTTGATAATGCGTAAAATTGATAGGAAACCACCTATTATACTCTAAATAACTTGTAGGGTCGATTTGAGACTTAACCATGGAGGTTAAGGGTAGGATTGAGGAAATATCGAGCTTCAGATTCTGAAATCTGGGTTCGCGGGGTAGTAGCGTATCAGTACGCCTTGTTATATGGGAGACAATTTGTAAGAGGCGTACCGGTACGCCTTCCCGTGTATCGGTACCCATCGCCTAAGGTGAATTCCAGTAACGCTTTGGCGTACCGATACACTAGGGACGTATCGGTACACACTGTTGCATTGTATTGCCTGGGAGATGCTTAGTGTACCAGTATGCGTATGTGGGAGTACCGGTACGGGGTGGATCAGTATGGGGCGATCCTAGTACCGATGATGCGTACCGGTACGACACGGAGCGTATTGATACAGCTTAGGGTCTAATTCTTTCGAATCTAATTAGCGTATCGGTACCCATGAGGGAGTATCGATACCAAGAAGATAGTACCGATACTCACCTTAGAATATCGATACTTGCCGGGCAATCTGCCCAAGAAAGTTGAGTTCGCGTTCGGGAGTTCTATAATTCGAGGTAAAGGGCCCTAGAGGTTTGTCAGGGTGTAAAATGAATACTAAAGCTGAGAAATGTAGAGTTAAACCCTGTGTGTGAAATAAATGGCTAATGGATTGGTAACTATTAAGTGGATCGCTTCTTTAATCACCCATAGAGATCTGTGGTGGATTGGTTAATGCTACGTGGAAGATCGAGGTCCTTGTTGTATGCTGAAGGGACACCCATATAGGCTGGTTGCCGCGAATAATAAGATAACCTAACGAGAAAAGCGTAAATGAACCCTAAAGACATATATTAATTAGTGTAACAAACGAGTTATGCCTTGGGGCATTGGTAATGGTGGGTTGGATGCCTTTTATCTCCCGGTGAGATATATTGAGATTCGGTAGAGCATGTGTTAACGTATGTGTCTTGGTTAGGAATCCAGATGTCCTAGAGTCAGTGCAAGGGCATTTAAATAAGGGGATGGATACTTCAAGCTATGTGATCGAGTTCATCTGACGTATCCACGGGCTATGTCATCTGGATGCAGTTAGAAACCTATCATTGGACCATGTGATTAGTATATGGAAATGCAACTCGGGGGCTGTGTGAGCTCGAGTAACTCGAAGGGCTATGTGATCTCGAGTAACCTGATTGGCTATGTGACCTCAGAAAAAGACTGTGTGTGCCTATTTTGATCCAAGTATGTCTAGGACGTATCTGTGACTATAGTGATCCGGATATGATCCTAACCCGACAGCTATTTGATCACGGGTAACTCGACGATTGTGTGAGCACGGGAAAATAGTAGAGCTTCATTGGCCATTAAGAAATGTATGTTATTTACGTTGTTGTATGGATGATAGATGTTGTCTATTTTACCCTTGAGCTATGTGATCAGGGTAGGGTTGTTACTCGATGGACTGTATAAGCTCGAGTAACTCGATGGGCTGTGTGATCTCGAGTATGGGCTAGATAACCCTTGGGCTATGTGATCAGGGAATGGGACGTAACTCGATGGTCGATGGGACCTCCCGTATGGTAAGCTTAAGATGGCTTGGTGGTCTTCTTACATAATAGTGGTATTTTGAGACATGGTTATGGACTCTAGCTATGGTAGGCTAGACGATAATCTTTAGATATTGAGAAGCCTTTCTGTGTACTCTTAATTATATTATCATGTATGCTTGTTTTATGATATTCATGAATTGTGGTAGAGTAGAAATGTACCAGTGAGCTTTGTTAGCTCAGCGTGCAGAATTATGGTTTTTCCGTGCGTAGGTTGATAGGCTGCTTTTGGAGGAGCACATCGAGGAGGATTTCTCAGCACCGAGCCAGTTTTAGAGTACAATACTTGATGTTTAGTTTGGACTGATTGTATTCATAGGACTTTACCACAGTCGAGTCTGTATCTTATTTTGATTTACTGTTATTTGGTCAAACGATGCATTTTATTTGGAACTTTTATTTTGTAAACCCTTTTAATTTCTTTATCTACGTGGATTTTATGGAAAAGATCGTTTTGATAATTGCCATCTTGTGGTTTTAAATGAGAAATTTTGATGGGTCGTTTTTGGGTGACCCGAATGTGATGCTCCGGATCTGGCACGAGATCGGGGTGTTATATTATAATAGGTTCAACACATGAACTTTCACATATATTGGCATTTATATTGACCCCGGATAGACTACCTTCTATTCATACATATCGGATACATTGATCTTTCATACCATGCCTAGTTAAACTACATGAGATCCCAAACCTTGCCTAGTTAAACCGCAAGATTTGACAACCTCGCCTAGTTAAACCGCAAGTGTACCAACCTTGCTTAGTTAAACCGCAAGATCTCCATCAGTTTGGGTTGCCTTGTTAAACCGCGTGTCCCAAATGATGTCCCAACAGTCCGAGTGACCTTGTTAAACGGCCATACCTCAAGGACCCATGGCCATGATCGATTTTGTTCATATTTTATAGTGCACTTAATCCTATGGCATGCCAACTATATCCGATTGTTTTCTCATCTTGTCACATAGCCAATATATCATTTATAAAACCACTTACTTACTATTTTCCAATGCATTATACAAAAATCACCACATATGCAAATCACATTGCCAAAGCAATAACACCATTCCCGACCGAAATGAAATCCAATGCTCTCTAGCATTTCTTATACTTTTAAACCTCTGCATATGTACTTAAAATCATGCATTTCCACTAAGTAAATCAAACCATGTTTAACACCAAAACATGAAATCAACATGTTCATATCCAAACCGATATTCAAGAGCAAAATCAGGGAAACTTACTTCTGAGCTTAGGTAAGTGTTTCACGCTTACCCTAAACTCCCAACAACCTTTATTAAACCTTTGAAAGGCATTTAAATCAGTTTTCACTCACCGATACACCTCGCCTTGCTTGCCAACGCGAAACGAGCTCCCGGCAAGCAACAAACAACGTCAAACTTCGTCGCCTTGATTATCCCTTGTTTTAACCACATAAAACTAGAGGGCAAATGCATCATTATGCATTCTAACCATTGCCAACAAGCAATTACTCGTAACTCTCAAGTTGCCCACTCAAAAACCATCCGGAACATATCGAAATCATCCCCAAACACTAACAAAACACAACCCATCCATAATATAACTATTCAACCCATCAAACATCATCAATTAACATCTAAAAACCATTTCCCAACATCATTTTACTTCCAGCAATGCTTAAACTCAACTATCACCCCAAAACCCTTGATTAACAACCTTAAACATTAGAGATTCAACTTGTTTCGGGATTACAATGCTAAAACCAAATTACTAACTCAATTAAACATCAAAATCATGATCTAATCTCATCAAAATCCTAGCAAAATAGAACAAGTATGAAGATCCACAAATTTCATCAATCAAAATACAATAAAACCAAATTTCCTCAATTAAACTATCAAAACACATTAGAAAATAATTGTAAAGAGTCAACTTGGGAATTTTAGTAAAAAACCTTTCATTAGAGGAGGAGAACGAACCTTACCTCTAATGGATGCTTTCTCCCTTAATTGGATGATTTACATGAGAAAACAAAGTCAAAACAATAAGGTTTTGGTAAACTAACAACAAGAAATCATTTAGAAACAAAAGATATAAGAAAAGAAAGGTTTACCTGAAGATTTAGAAGAAGAGACTGATGTTTGGTTGGAGAGATTTTGAGAGAAAATATTTTGAGAAAGTAGTTACGTGATTTTTGTTTTAAGAGATTAATTATCAAATTAATTCTCCCAAACCTATTTATATTTTCCCAAAACACTTTTAAAATAGATAATTAAGGGATAAAGTCTGATACTAGACTTTTAGGGCAATTAGCTCCTTAAAGATTCAAAGTTATGACTCTTTACAAAATAACCACCAAAAATAGTTTTCAAAGTTTTCATTTTGGTCACTAGTCCAAAATGTCTGATTCCCAAAACTCCTTCAAAAATATTTAATCCAATTTAATCCCGAAACCGACTCTAATACCGGTCTACCGGACCTTCGAACCAACCCTTAAAACATCTAAGCCCAAAACCGGGGTGTTACATCTCCACTGGCAAGCTGTGAAATGAATTTTGCGTTACCTCAATGGCACTATTGACTATGGTATTATATTTCCAGCTTAAAGTACAACTTTTCTTCTCCTCACAACCTTTTCCGATACTGATTGGGGTAGCGACATAGACGATCAACGTTCTACAACAGGATACTGTGTAATACTGGATCTCATTTAATCACATGGTGTTCAAAAAAACAACATGCAGTTTCACGTTCTACTGCTGAAGCTCAATACAAAAGCTTAGCAGATACAACATCTGAGCTATTATAGGTTCGTTCTATATTGACAGACATGGGAATAGAACTAAAAGATGTTCTCGAGGTTTGGTGTGATAACACAAGCACGGTTTCAATGACTGCAAATCCTGTCATGCATGCAAAAACCAAGCACGTTGACTTGGATCTTCACTTTGTGCGAGAAAAAGTGACGACTGGTACAGTCCAATTAAATTACATTTTGAGGAGTTGCAAACTCAACTTAGTGTCAAAACGTTATTTCAATGATGCTCAACAAGGAAATAAAGTCAGGAAAATGTTAAATGATGAGCTAATAGATCATATGAGCTGGCAAAAGTGCTGGTAAAAAGTTTTTATTTTGTTAGATCTAGATAACAAAGTTTAGGAGGGAACTTTCATTAGGTTGTAATAGCTTTAGGAGAAAATTTTCTTTTCTCTAGATCTTTTTGTATCCTCTATATATTGTGATCTGAAAATCAGTAAAAGTCACCCTTTTGATTCCCATCTTTTTTCCTTCAATATTTTAATATTTCGCTTCTGTTGCAGTGCTAGCAAAAATGATTATTAAATTTATTGAATTATTAAAAAAATGATCATTAAACTTTTTAATATTTATTAATAATTTATAACGTGCAATGAATCAATGACTATTTTGTAATAGTTCATAAGTTTAATGGGTTTTTTATAACTTTTGAAAGTTCAGTGACTAAAAATATTGTTTTAAAATATTTTAGTGACCATTTGTGTAATTTACCTACAATTTTACAACAAATTCCGGTTAATTCAAAAATCGACCGAATTAACCAAATTTTTTTCGGTTAGATTAAAAATTTTCGAAACAATTTTAGCTCGATTAACGATTAATGAGAAAAATATTTGGGTTAATGAATTTTTTGATAGTTCGAGCCGAACCGACCGATTGAACACCCCTAGGGACTCGAGGATTGAGATACATCAGACGTGGCCAACCTCCACTCTCGGCTACTTTTTTGAATAATTTCTACGCAGGGGGAGGGGAATTTTGCTCCTACTGGGTCTTGAACTCACAACCTAAGGGAAGGGAAGGGTGTCAACTGAGAGCTTTAACCACCTGCTCTAGAAATTGTTGACTACTCTCAATTACTCTATCCTTATCATTCAACCCAAACATTAAATCTCATGATGTCAAGATTAGCACCCACGAGAATTTAATAATGTGAATTATGAATTTAAGAAGTGGTTTAGTGGCAAAAGTGGTACGTTCCCTCGTGATATTCAGATTTAAATAATAATGTTTGTAAGATATATGTGAGTTTTATTTAAAATTAAAGACACAATATATATTGAGATTTATTAATTGATTGAGTGGTCAAAAATGTTCATATTGTCTCATCTTGTATGAATTTAAATTCTGACATATACTTTGTGAATGTAATACCTCTCTATTTAAAACATGACATATATTATCATAAGACCGCATTAAGAATATTAAAAAATAATTACAAATTATAGTTTTCAAAGATAGAATATACACATTCAAACAAGAAAGGACAAACCATCCAAACTTTGGAATTAGGTTTAAATAAAAAAGTATTCAAAGTATCACATTTTTTTATATTTAAGTGTCTAAATTATTTTTTGGATAAAATATATACTTAAAGTTTTAATTTTCGTTCAAATAAGTGCTTAGTTCTTTTGTGAATTTGGTTCTTTTTGATCATGGGTCAATTAATGATTGAGTGTTGTGTGTGTGTTTTTTTAAGTTATACACCTATTTCGACAGAATTAAAAATTCTAGATGTATATTTTATCCAAAAAATAGTTTAAACACTTAAATGAAAAAAATAAGATATTGTGTACACCTATTTTAGGATGAGTCTACAATGAATATCATATACCGATATATACTACTAATGTCATACATTGATACACACTACTAATATGAAATATGATAAACTACACTATTAACCGCCAAATTATCACTTCTCTTTTATTTTGGTCATCAGCAAGAATAGTCTTTAATGATACATTTTTTACTTTGGTCATTGACCATTAAGCATTAATGGAGATGATGATGTGGCATGATATAATAACAATTTTAGTCCTAAAACTTATACATTCAATTAATTTGATCCTAATTTGAAAAAACAATCCAATAAATTTAACTCTCACTATTTGCATATTCTATCAATTTTTTCCTTAAGGCTTAAAAATGAATTTTATTATAAAAATATATTAAAAAAAACTTTACAAATATTTCTTCATTTGATTAAATCCCCCCTCAAAATCTTTGTTTTTCGTATTCTCCTTATTTTACCGAACAAAACCGAAAGTTTCAGAAGCTAGTCTGGTTCGATTGCCGTTGAAGACCAATTGAAGAAAACAAAGTGATCCAACTGGTTACTCAACACCTAATTTCCCACCATCTGATTTATATTTTAGTTTCAATTGCTTAAGTCTAGGTTACGGAGTCATGGATGGAGATGTTAATTTTTTATGAAATTCGACTTTACATGGGGTTTATAAGTTTGATTTATATTGTGTGGTTTGCTCTTTCGCATTGCTGATTTAAACAGTTAAAGGTTTAAATTTTGAGACTACATCTTATTTATTGTCAATAACTTTTATTTACTTCATGTTTCTACCCTTTTAGTGTTAGTGTTTATTCATTACATTATCTTCAAATTTTGGTATAAAAACAATATTTTTAAAATTTCATGTCGTATGGTATTTTCTCAGTATCTACCATAAAATTTATTTGTTAAGTTTGAATCGAATTTGAGGTTTAGAGAGAAAGAGTAAATTAGGGTTGAAAATTGAGAGCTCGTTGATAAAGAACCCTAATTTTATGAATATCAATATTATTGGAATCAGTAACAGTTAAGTTTTGACTTTTTTAAAAAATTATAGCTATGTATTTCTTTGTTTAATTTAATTGAAAAATCGGAACTTTAAGGTTTTTAAGAAGCTTCAATGAAAGAAGATAAAAAAAGGGAAAGATGAAGAAACATAAAAATATCATAATTAAAATAATTTTAATATAAGGCAACTTGTTAATTAAGATTAGTTTGAATATTTTTTTATAATTTTTTAAAATAAATATTTTTAAATGTTAAATCTTAAGGTTGAAATTGAAAATAGTGTATCGTTGGGGACTAATCTTTCTACTATGTCTTAAGTAAATAATTTTTTAAAAATATATATATCTTTGATGAATTGAGTATAATTTATACACCAAACACGCAAATTACCCATATTTTAATGACATTTATTAGAAAAAAGAAAAATCTTTTAGTTTTTTAAATTTTTTCCTTTTAAATTAAAAATTAATAGTGTATATCGGTGTGCAATAATCATGGTAGAATTTTCCCCTATTTTATATTTAAGCCTTTCAAATTATCGGACGGTAGGCATACCAACCCTAAGACGTATATGATACGGACAATGCTCGCCCTGGACCTAACAGTATTTCCAATTAATACAATCTCAAGTAACTCATCAGAATAAATCAAGATTAACTCCACTCGTAAAACAGGGTGAAATTAGGCCTAAACCTTTCTTAACGCTTCATTACCAATTTACCATTGAACCAACCTAACCGTCTTAGACAAAACTAGAACACGACAACAATACATTGAAGCTTTGTTTTTTTGTTGTATTTAGAGGGCAAAATTAGCTTTTTTACCCAAAAAATTTCAAAAGTAACAAAATAATACTCAAAAGTTTGGTCTCTAAACCTTAATTTGTCCACCATTTTAGCCCCTAAACCTTAGTTTGTCAAAAGCTGGATTTTCTAACTTTTGCAAAACCATGGTTTAACTTTATCCACAGCAACAAAAAACGAGGCATGAATGCCTTAAAATATATAATATACAAATTACTAGTGAATCAAAATTTAAAAATGCTTTAACCTATGTATCCAAGCTAGATTTATATAAGAATCAAAATTTTAAAATACGATAGCAATCATGTTTCGAGCGTATCGTTTTATCGTGTTGTAGATATAACAGAGATAAGTGCGGTTATTATTCTTATAACTTCCATAATTTTTTTAATCATGTGCAATTTTATTTATATAACATAATTACTATAACTATAATAGCATAATCTCATTTTTAAATTAATTTATGGCCTTTTAATATATGAATTAACAAGTTATTATGATCAGGAACGGAGTTAAGATTTGAGGTTGAGGGATAAACTTAAATATTTAAGAAGTGAGGGGGCAAATATGCAAATAATCAATTTTAAAAAAAATTACATCATACAAATACAAAAATATTTTTCTAGTTGGGGCATGAGCCCTTCCCGAGCCCATGTCACTCCATCCCTGATTATGATGACTTTTCTCACTACTTACTAACAACTCTCTATCAATTTGTGCCTTTGTATCCAAAGCTAGATTTATATCAGAATCAAAGATTTAGAATACGATAACGAGCACATTTTGATCTTATCGTGTTGTAGATAAAATAGAAATAAGTGTGGTTATAATTAGGGATGGACATTTACTCGATCTGGTCGAGTTTTGACCCGACCGGGCCCGATTGGATCGGATTTTTTTAATGAAAATATCGGTTTCGGGCCGGGTCGAGTTTGAATTTAGGGTGAAAAATATCCAACCCGACTCGACCCGGGACTAGTTGTGTAATTTTTCCTAAATTTTTTAAAGATATTTATAATAATACTCACTCTTTATATATATTTTTTTATAATTAGGTCCTTACAGTTGAATTTTTATTTACAATTTAGTCCTTCAAATTATAATTTTTTTAGGATTAAGTCTCCTAATTTTTTTATACAATTTGGTCCCTAAAATTATTTTTTCTATGGGTCGGGTCGGACCGGGTTTAGTATATTTATTTTCGGGTCGAGTGCGGGTTTAGGGTATTTATTTTTGGGTCGGTGCGGGTGGGCCAAAAACCCGACCCATGCCCATCCCTAATTATAATTGTCGGATTTTTTTATTCATGCACAATTTTATTTGTATAACATAATTACTATAATTATAATAGTATAATCTCATTTTTAAATTAATTTATGGCCTTTTAATACTTTTTATTTATAAAAATCGAATTGTTTATATTATTATATATTGTAGCAAGATATTCATATTCATGCGGTCTTTCGTATAATGTATTATTGTACTTATTCAAAGTATGATTTTGCTATTAATAGTCAAACTAAGTTAAAATTTTATAAAATAATGCCTATTTCTTTAAATAATTTACTTTTAACACATTAATTAATTTGACATTTAGTTCATAAATTACTATTCATTTATAAAATAATTATTTTAGCAATATAATAAATAATTATCAAACTAGGGAAAATAATGCAAAAGGAATTTAAAATTGGGTTAATAGGGTACGGCACTTTTTACAGTGCCAAGGGGAAGACGTCATGTGCAAAAGACGATCTCTTTTTTATTATTTTTTCATACTCGGTGACATGACGCTACATGCACACTGCGTCACGGTTGTACATAAGCCATATTAGCTCAGCCTCTGGCTCGTTAACGTGATGGTCAGAGCTGAGAGCACAGTCAGCTGAGCCAACTTTAAAGAGAGATGTGGCAAGACGCCACTTCTAGGTTGTCAGAGCCAACTTCAAAATGACATCGTTCTGGTGTGAGTTTGGTGGTTTTAAAACGACGTCGTTTTGACATTGTGTGTCATATCATAACACAGTTAATTATTTAACTTAAAGTGACTAAAAACGTTCAATATCTAAAGTTTAGTGGATAAATTAGACGTTTTAAAAATTTAATGACCAAAATAGATCAGAAAACAAAATTCAGTGATAATTTACATAATTTATCTATATAAGATTTCGTATAATATTATTGGTTTAGATTCATAATATTATCTATTATTAGCGGCAAATACTATTTCAAAATATAATAGGTAATATGATTATTTTTTATTTCTTACATCATGTCACATTTCTTAAAGTAACTATTAATATACACATACATTTTTATTATTTTATTTATACATGCAAGGCGAGTTCACTTATCCTAGAAAATATAAAACTTCAGTTGTTATTTTGAGGAATATAAGCCATAATGGTGTTATTTTGGGGTTTGTGCCTTCAACACTTTCCCTCCCTGCTATTTTGCTTTCATCTCTTTCTTTGCTCTCTTGCTTACACTCTCTCAACTTCCTAGACGCATTTAAATTCTCTACTAGCTTTTGATGAAAAACAGTTTTGCTAAGATTGTTCTTCTCAAAAGGTGATTTGGTGGTGATGTCAGTCTATTATGGCCATTATTTTCCGTTACAACGATATTCACGGCCGTTACAGACCACCATTGTCGTGAATAACATTCACAACGCTGTTTCGTTGAATAGCGGTGGCAGAGGATGGCGATACAGTTAAACAAGGACAGGCTATACCGCCACTCTTCCACCTATTTGAATCCATGACCAGAGCTAAACCCTGAAATTGTCAAATTTTCCAGAAACCTGCGAATGTGTCCCCAGCAATAGAAACAAAAGAAAAAGGTTCCCTGAATGCATGCATGAATCACGATAGCATAAAGAAAATGCAAGTACATGAAAGATGTAGATGAATTAACAGTTTAAAATCCACAGGCTGCTCAATGAGTGATTCTAGTGCAATTTCTAACCAACTAAACCACTTAACATTGCAGATCAACAAGCCATTGCAAAATCTTATCAAACAGAAACATCATAAACCATATAAAAGATGGGTTCATATAACAGCAAAGGTATATTGGTAGGATTCTTATCCAATCTTTTCTCATCAAACCATGTTTGAACCTAGCTTTGACTTGCATTAAAAATACGCATATTGCAAATCAAAAAGTCTACAATTGGGTTCTCAGTTCCATCCCCTGATCTCTACGTTTGATCATGTTTGAAACATTCAGCAACAGAGGATTGATACTATATTTGAGCTCAATTGATATATAAATTGAATATAATGCAAAAACCTCTACCAATGATGAAGAAAATCATGCAGACAAGGAGTTTCAACAGAAACATAGCTCTTATCTACCGAACATCATACCTCAATTCAGGATGAGTATTCGATACAAGTATGCATCCTCACATGCATACTAAATTAAGATTTTTTTTTTTTTTTTTGCATATTTGGAGGATCATCCACATACCCATGTTCAACATAGATATCAAAGACCGATACTTCGGAAAACTAAACTGTCCATGTAACAGGGTTAGGTATATGTATCATATTACCATATCAATATACAACAAAAGAATTGAAAGCTAAAGTTCAAGAGATCTAACTAATGCAACTGTTCTTTAAATTCCAGTATAGGATAACTATAGTTGTGAAGAATGAAGACAGAGACAGCTTGCTAAATAAATAAACTAAGAACCAACAGAGATAGAAGAAGGTAAACTGAAACTATCAAGTTGAAATGAAGATTGAATTCAAAAGGAAATCATTAGCACACAACATTGAATTAAATACACAGACAAAGGAGAACTACAATACAAAAAAATAATGTAAACAGTTCAAGACCAAGAGTGCTTTCGTTTTTACTCTGATTTTGTTGTTGCAATTTCAGTTCATCCATCCAAGTTAACTTCGAGAAGTGCCATTACTACTTGCCAACCTCCTCAAAGTGCAAGCCACAAAACTCCTCCCACTCAAAAGCCCTGAAAATTTAAACGATGTTGATCGCCCCATGCTACTCGAAGTAATACTAGGAGCTCCAATTTGACCTGCCACCATCGGAGGAAATTCAACTCCATTATCTTGTGCCCCACCATCATTAGCATCTAATTGCTCACCAATATCCAAATTAACAGCAAGCGATCCTCTAATTGCTCTTAACCAATCCGCGCCTTCTAAGGTAACCCCTCTACATTTCTTCACCTTCACTTTAATCAAATTAGGGCAACCGTTAGCAAGCGCTTCCATTCCATGATCCGAAACAGGGCAGCTCTTAATACAAAGCTTCTTTAAAGCTATACATTTAACAGCAATACACGATATCTCTGCATCACCAACTGTATCACTACCACATAAGGCTAACCGTTCCAAATTTAGACAATTCGAAGCTAACATTTCCAAACTCAATTTGGTGGGGTTAAGACCAATAAGAACTAATTCTTGCAAATTGGGGCAAGATTTCGCAACCGCAATTAATCCTTGGTCACCTATTCGATTTGCTTTCCATCCATCAATGTGAAGCTTCCTTAACAATTTACATTTCTCTGCAACAGCTGCGAGTCCGAAGTTGGTACACTCTGGAGTCTTAACAAGGTGAAGAATTTCTAGGTTTGAACAGTTGGATATGGCGGCAAGACCGACATCGCTTACTTGGATCCGCTCCATGTGTATCTCTAGCAGACCCCTGACACGTTCCACTATGAGAGGGAAAAGCTTGTCCCAATCACCAGAACATCTAAAAAGTTTTAAAGATTTCAGATTCTTCGCACCAATAATAAGCGGACCAAAACACTGCCCGTTATAAAGCTCTTTTAAGCAAATAGTTTTCAACGATGCCGCTGCCACACCAGTCCCAATCGGCTCAGCTGCAGCACCGTCGGTGATGCCACGAAGTCGTTTCACGGAGAGTTCCTCGAGTGCTGGACAGTTGCCTAGCACGGCGTTCATGCCTTTAGCTCCGAAAGTGCAAGAACCACAGGAGAGCTTCTTTAGACCACTGCAGTTTTTAGCGAACGCAGACATTCCTACATCGGACAAGTCACGGCAAGCTCGGAGCTTAAGGCGAGTCAGGTTCCGGCAACGCTCGGATATTAGAACAAGCGCATCATCGCCGATGCTAACAGATCTACGGTCACATTTGAGAGCCAGTTTTGTAACGGCATCGAAGCGAGAGAAGATAGAAGGAATCAGAGGGAGCAGATCTGATTGTGCATTGAGGGAGAGCCGGTGGCGGCTCTGTCCTTCGATATCCAACCACCGCCGGCAAACGAGAGAGCATCGTTTTCGGTCACCGGGACTAAGAGACTGAAAAATACAAGCCAAGCACTCGTCGGGAAGATCCGAGATGAAATCTAAGGATACATCAATGCTACTTCGTTCAAGCCCTTCAGCTTCCTCAGCTTGCATCGGACAGATCAAAGCCGTTGATGTCGGTTTTGACTGCTGGCGATGGACCCAATCCCAACGTTTCCTCAGCTTCGCCGTCGATACTGATTGGCCCATCAACAAGTACTAACTAATCTAGAGAAATTAAAGGGGGGGGGGAGCACAGGGTAATGGATTTCAAAATCTAACCATAAATGAGTTTCGAGGGTCTTCTGTTTTGTTCTTCTTGGAAATGTCCAGAACGACGGACTTCAAAATCGGATTTCATTTTGGCTTTCATCTTTATTATTTAGGGTAAACTACACATATGACCATTTAATTATGAGGTTCATTTCAATTTTATCACATACTTTTAATTTTAACAATTTTACCACATAACTATTTAAGTGGTTCCAATCAAGCTATCAACCGTTAAAAAAAATAAAAAGGCTAACGTGACTGTTAAATAAAATTGGTATAATTACACATTTGGTCTGCATTATTTACAATCTATTAATTTGGTTCTAATTTTAATTAAAAAAATTAATTAATTATTCAATTATTGTCACCACCTTATTAGAGAACTTTATCTATTTTTATTTAATTTAGTTAATTTATCTTTCTCATCAAATCAGGTGATGACACGTATCACTTGATTGGAGAAAGAAAAATGAAAGCAACAAAATTGACACTGGGAGGATTCAAACAAAGATACCCTTGGTACAAATGGCATGCGTTTGTCACTGGGCTAAACGTATTTTTGTGATATAAAATACAACATTTAATATATGTGTTAAATAGTTGTTAATGCCTGAAAATAAGAAGAAAATGTGATTTTATGGGACTCGAACATGACACACTTATGATGCATAAAAACATATAACCCAATTAAATAAATCTAATAATTAAATTAAAGTTAACAATATTTTGTATATATTTTAAATTATAGTTAGTGAATAATTTCAAATTAAAATTTTTAAAATTATATTAAATTTATTTAGCGAATCCAAACTCACGAACATAATATTTGAATTATGTTCGTGAGTTTGGATTCGCTAAATGAATTTAATATAATTCTAAAATTTGATTTTTTAATATAATTATATATAATAATAATTTGCTTAGTTTTTAAATATATATTAAAATTATTAATTAAGTTAAAAAAACCAAGTGAAATTATAAAAATAAATCTGAAAATGAAAAATATATTAAATTTAATTTAACAATAGACAAATCTTAAAATTATTTTTATATTAAAAAATCAAAAAATAAAAAATTATATTAAATTCATTTAGAGAATCAAAACTTAAAAACATAATATAATTTTGAATTATGTTTGTGAGTTTGTATTCGCTAAATGAATTTAATATAATTTTATTTTTTATTTTAAATCATGCACTAACTATAATTTAAATATACATAAAATGTTGTTAACTTTAATTTAATTATTACATTTATTTAATTGGATTAGATGCTTTTATGCATCATAAGTATGTTATATTCGAGTTTCCTAAAACCACATTTTCTGCCTTTTTTCGGACAATAACAACCATCTAACACATATATTAAATGTTGTACTTCATATCACAAAAATATGCTTGGCCCAGTGGCAAACACATGGCACTTGCACTAGAGGTATCCTTCTCCAATCAGGTCAAACGTGTCATCACCTGATTGGAGGAAAAAATAAATAAATTAAATAAAAATAAATAAAGTCCTCCAATAAGGTGGTGACATGTGTCACCACATAATTGAATAATTAATTTATTTTATTAAATTAAAATTAGGACTAAATTGATAGATTATGTAAATAACATGTATTAAATGTGTAATTATACCATTTTTATTTAACAGTCGCGTCAACCTCTCCGTTTTTTTAACAGTTAGTGGCTTTATTGGAACCAATTAAATAGTTATATGGTAAAATTGCAAAAATTAAAAGTATAATGGTCAAATTGACATTAACCCTATAATTAAGTGGTCATTTGTGTAGTTTACCCTGTTATTTATTTATGGTTAAATGACAGCGTTCAACACTCCTGAACTGGTCATTGAACTTTACAAACTTTCAATAATCACTCAATTTTTAAATTATTTCTATTTTGATCACTTTGGAATGATATGTCTTTTTATTAAATTTTTTATATGTCATGATTTATTTTTTATTTTTACTGTCATATCAATTTAAATTTAAAAAAATAAAATCTTTAAACTCTAATACTAACCTCAATCTCTAATATACAAACCCTAATCCACAATCTACAAAATCCCAAATTTAAACCCCAAATCATCATTGTCTCCCTCTTCCCCTCTCCAAATCCTCACTTATTCACGCTGAAACCTATCTTTATTTTAGGTTCAATAAACCAAACAAAAATGCTTTGGATCTCATCATAAATATCATCCTACATTCAACCCTAAAAAATATTGATTTTCCTTTATTAAAAAACCCTATTTTTTAAATTCGTATAATCTAACCGATGATCTAGGGCGAAGCTACATTTAAAATTAGGGTCATGACTCTTATTTGATTTGTTGGGTATGAAATTTTTAAGAAACTAGTCAGTTTTTTCATAGAAAATATTAAAATTAACCATATATACTATATATTTCACTCTTATCCCACTAGATGAAAATCTTGACTTCGTCATTAGCGATGATCAAGGACTACACTAATTGCTGTGGGAATGATGAGCCCTTGATCGACTTTTGGTTGTACTTCCTCCAAAAACACTCGTTGGGTGGAATATCGGCCATCTTCGAACCGATGGATGGAACTCTAATTACCTTTTTCACCCTATTTCCACTGAAAGAAGAAATACATGGCTTGATGTCTGAAATCAATACAAGTAAATGATTATTAAAGATTACTGTGAAATTGCTATGTGTGAGCCCTGGGCGGAAGAAATGTCAAAATGGGTAGATCACATTGAATCATCTAAATCATCGGTTTGAATTTGGGATTTTGTATATTGGTGATTAGAATTGAGATTAGAGTTTGAAGATTTTATTCCTTTTAATTTTAAAACATGATATTAAAAAAATACAAAATATATCATATAAAATTAATAAAATGCGGCCTTATACAAATTATTATTATTTTAGTAAAAATTTATGTAGGACTGGATAATAATTTAGGTAGAACTAAAATTCTTACTAACTATGTTAAAATTTGTGTAACTACATAAATTCTTAACAACCGAGTAAGACTTTGTGTAGATTTTGTCTCAGATAAAAATTTGTGTAACTACATAAATTCTTATATTATAACCTAAGTTCTTACTATTTGGCTAACAATTTGTGTGTAACTACACAAATTCTTACCAACTGAGTAAGAATTTGTGTAGGGCCGCCTCATTTTAGCCCCACCCTAAGGTTGTCTCACCACAGAATTGAGTAAATTCAAAGTCAATGAAAGTTATAAATCAATGATGATACAATTAAAAATAAAACTAAACTGACTAGGGTGAGGTTAGACGGGGTAAATAGGCATTCGAGTTGGTTTCAGTTTGGGTTATTTTGAATCTGACTATTTTCGGTTCGGGTATGGTTCAATTTTATCTCGGGTCTATGGTGATTCGATTCCAGTATCAGGTCGGTTCGGGTCATATCGAGTCGGTTGACTTCGGGTCAATAGGAGATCGGTCGATTTTAGTCGGGTTTTCTAGTCGAGTCAGTTTTTTATACTCCTATATTATTTTATAAAACCAATATATTTAGCTTTTTGGTGACTTGTGTGACATTTCACATCACATCTCATATTTCTTTATTTCTTTTAATATCTTTTCTTTATTTCGTGTTGCCTTCGGTTCGAGTTGTTTTTGTTGGGGTCCATTCAGTTTGATTAAAATCAATTCTGGTCCATTTCGGTTCAACTAAAATTCGGGTCGATTTCGGTTTATTTCGAGTTTTGGATCATGTTCGGGTTGATATTAGGTCTCGGGTCAGATAAATCGGTTCGGGTCTCAGGTCAAGTTTGCCAGGTCTAGGTGAGGCTGGACAGACGAGATACTCTCTTTTGTAGATTATTATAATTTTTTTTAATAATAGCACCTCGTTTTTTAAAATTAAGATAAAGTTCACAAGTGGTAATTATACTATCTTAAAATGATTATTTTAATTTCTAAACTTTAAAAATTATAAAATGAACATTAAACTTTGAAATTTGTTATAAAATGAACACAAAATTGTTGTATGTCATTAATAGCCTAACGACATATTGACTAGACAATTATATTTGTTGTTACAAAATTGATCTTTGAACTTTGTAAATGTTACAGAATCGTCATTGAGTTGTTTAATTGTTATATAATGATAAAATTATTATTTAATTGTTACAAAATGGACATTGAACTATTTTATTGTTACAAAATGATCATTTGACTGTTTAATAACCACAACAACAAAACAGTTTTTAGCGGCGTTTTTTGAGTAAACGCTGCTTTTTTACCTTTAGTGACATTTTTAGTAAAAAGGTCGCGATAGACTGATATATGGTGGTGTTGGCGAAATGCTGCAATAGGATTTATAAATTTTTTTAAATCCCACATCGACTCTATTTATATCTTACTGAAACTTTATAAAGAAGCGAAGCGTAAGCATAGATCGCTAAGCTAAGTAATGAGTTGAGGCAGAAGATACATAGTCAATAGCGGCATTTAGAGGAAAACGCCACTAAAGACAAGGTATATAGTGGCGCTTGGAGGGGATGCCACTACAGATAAGGTATATAGCGTCGTTTGAGGGAACAAACGCCACCAAAGGCAAGGTATATAGCGGCGTTTGGATGAACAAACGCCACTAAGAAAAAGTATATAGCAGCGTTTTGGGTACAAACGCCACTAAAGACAAAGTATATATCGACATTTTGGGGTATAAACGCCGCTATATAACTCAAACTTTTGTGGCGTTTTTTGTTCACAAACACCGCTAACTATTGCGGCATTTGATTTAGTGACACTTCTTGCGGCCCTTTTTCTAGCGTCGGGAGGGTTTTTAGTGGCACTTAAGAACGCAGCTATTGGGCTAAAAAGCCACTAAAAATGTATTTTGTTGTAGTGAATTAAGCTATTTAATTGTTCAAATATAATAATTAAACTATTTAATTGTTTCAAAATCGTTGGTTATTATATGTTATACCGTATTTTTCATTGATTCAAGAGATTTGATTTTCAAAAACATATCAAATGAAGGAATGAAAGAGTTTTGGGCTAAATTGACGTGATAATGGTCTAGAAATTTTTTTTGTGAAATATAGGTGGGTCAAAATTAATTTGTGAACTAGAGATGTTTGTACAGTGGAAGCAAAAGTTGGTGGGAAAGAAAGCTGACTTGAGGGGAATTTTTTTACGCCAATCTCACCACCATGCCTCGCCAATCAACATGCATGCCTCGGCTGCCACGCTCAGTTGGACCATGCATCAGAAGGGTGAAGCCGGCTTTCCTTCCCACTGACTTCACCATTTTTAATAAAAATAAATTAATTTTTCTACAGTCGGCTTCACTTCCCACTGACATCCGCTTCTACTGTACAAACATTCCTACTCCACAAATTAATTTTAAGCCACGTCTATTTCACAAAAAAATTTGTAGATCATTATATCACCAATTTTGCTGAGTTTTTTGTTTTTATAAACATTTCTTGGAAAAAAAATAATTCCTTTCATTTGAAAGGTTTACTGAAAAAACTAACCTTTCCTTTTTTTGAATGTGAACATGAGGCAAAAACCTCTATATATCCTTTCATTTGAAAAGTTTCTAGAGATAAAAAAAAAACTCATTCCTTCGTTCATTAAACAATTTTTTGAAACAAAGTCACTTGCAAAAAAAATTGAAGTATAATTTATAAAAAAATACTATACACACGCTTGTATAACTTTAATTTACACAAGCCTTTCAATTTTAAGGTTTGGGGTTTTAGGTTAGAGTTTAGGGTTTAAGAGTTTATAATTTAAGGTTTATGGTTTGAATTTAGAGTTTAGGTGCTAGGGCTCGGAATTTAGATTTTATAGCATAAATATGAAGGGTTGTATAAATTTTTTTTACACATCTTGTGTATCGAAGTATAACTATAACTTATAATAAACAACCAATTTGTAACAATTAAATGTTTGTACAGAGAATGGATTGATCATTTCTCTAGAGTGATTGGTGAAGGGATTGATATCTTTCACTTGAGAATCGATCATTTTGCACTAAATACTAAAAAGACAATCTTTAAAAATCCGCTGTGAAAAAAGTGATTGATCTTTTCTTTCATGAGATCCATCCTTTTTGCCTTCAAATTTGGAGAATGAATTTTTAAAGTGAGAAAACAATAGTACTTAATTTTAAAAGATTTGACTAAGTTGAAACAAAATTTTCAAATTTATTAAACTTTGAATTATTTTTTAGATATTCGAGTAAATCTAAAATCATTTCCACTATTATTCGTTATGTCAAAATATAAGTATCATTTCCACGATGAATCAAGACCAGTTACATTCATAAATTTTAATTTTAAAGATAATTTTTTATTTAAGTAAATTCAATATTTTTTTGACAAATCCTAAATCGAATCCTAATTCTATTTAAAGGCGAGAGGAAGAGGGATTCTAGGGGAAGGAAGGGAAGTGCTCCTAGTGGGTTTAAAACCCATGACCTAAGGGAAATCAAAGAACAAAGATGAACAGTTTTGTCAAACCGCCAAATGTGTCTGCTCAGTAAATTCAGTATTTTATTTTTACAATGTTAAGAGAAATGTGATTTAATTTTTTTTGGATAATTGTGATTTTATTACTCAAGAAGCAGCAAACTGCTACGTAGCACGTATAAAATGTATGTACAAAATCATATCAGACCTCACTCTGTACAAATCAAAGTATATGCATTATCTAGTCTATTAATATTTTTATCCAAGTAGTCGAATTCTAACAATATCACGAATACTTTGAAAAACTCTATCTGAACTATTAGCCAAGCCCCTAAAGTGTCTTTGATTCCTTTCTGACCATATGAAATATATATAAGCAGCCCGAGCCAATCGAAGAATAGTGACTAAGAACGTTTCGCCTTTGAAACATGTAATTGCCCAATGCAGCTCATCATCCCATCCACGAACAATTTTGGTGATTCGACAGGCATGAAGAATGGCTTCCCAAACTCTCCTTGAATAAGGGCACTCAAAAAACAAGTGAGTTTGCGTTTTAAAATGTCATTTTTTGAAAGAAAAGACGGGCCTAGTTAAAAATCCCTCTAAGGCCAAACCCAAACCGAGGTGAGGGTCGCACCACCTAAGGGGAAAAGAATATCCAATATGCATTAAGAATAGAAAGATGAAGAATCATCACGTACAGTGGAAGAAATAAGCTCAGGACAAACCGAGTCAAAAAATATAGAAGAGAAAAACCTAAGGGCCCATGAGGCCAAAGAATGAGCTATAACATTAGTCGACCTAGGTACAAAGGTGACTCTATAGTCAGGGTGAATATTAATAATGAAACGCGCCTGGTCCAGGTGAGGGCTGAGAATCGGTAGGTCGCCAGTGGGCCTATTCAGCTTTTTGACGATCACAACATAGTCTGTCTTTATTACGACACAAGGCCAGGCCTTGTCATGGGCCAACTGTAGTCCAGCAGTGACAGCATGGGCTTCAGCCAAACCTGAATCGATGCAACTAGCAGTGTGTTGAGCAAGCCTACCCAAGACCATCCTGCGAGAATCACGGCTAACTATACCAATGCCAGCAACA
Source organism: Hibiscus mutabilis (assembly GCA_019671005.1). Taxonomy (NCBI): domain Eukaryota; kingdom Viridiplantae; phylum Streptophyta; class Magnoliopsida; order Malvales; family Malvaceae; genus Hibiscus; species Hibiscus mutabilis. The sequence goes on from JAGYYJ010002219.1 coordinate 106,054, forward strand.
CCACAGATAGGGTCAAAAGCCCCATCAATGTTGACTTTGATGTGGCCCAGAACATGAGCTTGCCATTGAGGGTCCGCAAATGCCAAAGGCGCAGACCGAGAGCCAAGGGAAAGAGAAGCCATGGCCGCTGAAAAGTCACGAAGCAAAGTCTGAGAATAGAAACGGTAAGCCAAAGGGCCTGCAAACGGTCTTCATGGACCCAATCATTGTGTCTATTCCAAAGCACTGTGAGCAACAGAGCAAAGGAATCCACCAAAAGCAAAGAGGCAGCATCATTAAGCCAAGAAAGAGTGGGAGAGACAATATTGTGAATAAAAGCAAGAGGGATCCCCGCTAGGCGTAGAGTTTTAGTTGTAGACGGACAATCACGAAGAGCATGAAGAACAGTTTCCAGAGCAAGGCGACAAACAGGACAAAGACAAGGATCTAAATGAGCAGCACATAGTCTACTCCTAGTACAAAGAGAGTCGTGACCGATACGCCATCCAAAGGTCTAAACTTTGGGGATAACTGGCAGCTTGACAATGAGCTTCCAGATTTGATAAGGTCGTACCACAGGAAGAGGAGGGCGTTGTAAAAATGTATAGCCCGATTTAACAGAATAAATCCCTGAATCGTGGTTGCCCCAAATAACAGTGTCATGGGGAGCATTAGAAATTGGAGTGCGAAGGATCAGATCAACATCCTCATGGAGGAAGACCTGCCGAACTTTTTGCTCATCCCATAAAGGTTGACCACGAATAATAAAATCATGACATCGTATTGGCAGCTCAGGGTTGTCCATGTAATTTTCCAAGAGAGTGATAGCCGAAGCTCTTCCCCATCAATCCGCATGCATGTGAACATTAATTTAACCCCAAGTTTCCAAAAGAATTCCGTGTGTAAGCAACGCATAGCCTTGTGGATATCCTTCCACACAAACGAAGCTCATCTGTTAGACTTAGCATTCAAAATATTGCCCGAAGAAAAATACTTTGCTCAAAAGACGTGGGAAACCAAAGAGTTTGGCTCTGTAATCATGCTCCAAACCTACTTACCTAAGAGGGCAAGATTGAAAAGGTGCATATCTCGAAAGTCGACGCCACCGGCATTCTTAGGCATGCAGATGGAGTTCCAAACAACAAGAGGCCAACAACGTTTATTACTCCGATCTGACCACCAGTATCGTCGCACATATTTGGTCATATCATCCATGAGATTCTGAAGGAGGAGGTAGCAAGACATGACATATTGAGGCAAAGATTGAGCCACTGACTTGATTTAAACTTCATGTCCACTGAAAGATAGCAAATTCTTAGTCCAACTAGCGACACTTGTCCACTCTAGGTATACACCGAGGTCACCAACTTCATGATTTAAACTTCATGTCCACTCAAGGTATACACCGAGGTCAACAACTTCACGGACTGCAAGAATCTCATGAATGGCTTGCTTGAGGTTAAAAGAGGTCCAAAGGCTAAAGAAAATTGTCGACTTTTCAATATTGACACTTTGGCCTGAAGATGAGGCATAAATCCAGAGGATCTCTCTGAGAAGCCTGGCTTTCTCTATGTCATTACGCAAGAAGATCATACTATCATCGACATAAAGGAGATGATTGACATGGGGACCATACTGACTTGCACACAAACCCTTTAGACGTCCGGCCCGTTGCTCAGCCGAGAGGGAGGCTGAGAAACCTTGAGTATAAATGAGGAACAGAAAAGGGGATAGAGGGTCCTCTTGACGCAAACCACGCTGAGGAAAGAAAACCAGAGCCAGAGAGCAATTAACCTGGGCTGTGAAAGAGACAAACGAAATACAACGCATAATAATATCCACCCAAGGCGCCGCAAAGCCCATCTTCAGCATAACATTCTGGAGAAAAGGTCATTCAACACGATCAAAGGCTTTCTCCATATCGAGCTTAAGAACAGCACCCCTATTAGCACCAATGCGCGGGGAATGAAAAGAATGCACCAGCTCGTGAGGCACGAGAATATTATCAGAAATACTCATACCTCGGACGAAAGCCGTTTGGTTTTCACTGATGCAAAAGGGGGGAATCTGCTTTATGTGGTTAACGAGAACCTTGGAGACAATCTTGTAAATGACTGTACAAAGACTGATGGGTTGTAGCTGTTTCATGGTATTGGGTTCAACCACCTTAAGGATAAGGACCAAAACAGTCTTATTAACAAAAGCCATATCTGCAAAGCCGTGGAGAAGATTCAGGCAAAGAGTAACAACATTTGAACCGACATTATCCCAATGTTGCCAGAAAAAATTGCTCGGTAGACCATCAATACCCGGCACACTCGTAGGATTAATGTCCCGAAAAGCAACAAGAACTTCAACTACAAGATGTGATTTAAAATTGATATTGTTGCTAATATTATTAGTTCTATGCTACACATCATGTTTAACATTTAGTGTTTATTGAACCCAAAACACAAATGCATTCATAGTTTTTTTTTCCACTGGAACCACTTATTGAGTTCAGATTAGATCGTTTTAGGTTATGATGCAAGTTTAAGATATATTTAAGCTCATTTATTATATAAATTTTCAAATTGAATTTGATTGACTCTAGTAAAGTTGGAAGCCGGATTTTTTTAACAAGATAAACTTTCTTAAACACTATAAGGCAGATTACAAAGTTCATAGGTTGGAGATCACCCCGTCGACGAACAAAAATCTTGTGCCTTTTTTGTGCTTATATTTATGCCCAAACACTAAAAAACTAAATCTTAAGTCTTAACCCAAATTTCAAAATCCTAAATTCTAAACCATATAGCCTATACCATAGTCTTAAACTCTAATCATAAACCATAAGCCTAATTTTTTTAATATGACGTATAGATAAAGATACTAAAAAGAGAGAAATGATTTCTATTTCCATTGGATAGGAACCTTTCCTTGTTTCTTTTGCAACCCGGTCGACACCAAGGTTGCATTTCCTAGAAGCAAACATGAAAAGAATTGATTTAAAACATTTAGCCTGTTTTAATACATCAATTTCAATTGATTGTTTTTTGTGATGAGGTCGATCAATAACCGCACTAGTAAGGGTGTACATTTCAGATATACGACAAAATTTTTGAATCAATAATTTAGCAATTCGTATCTGATTCAAAAAAATCGAATTTTCGAATTTTCGAGTATTAGATTTTCATATATTCGAATTTAGGATTTGATTTAAGTATTTTTTTTAATTTGTCGGTCTTATTTATAAAAATTTCGGATTTTAAAATATAACAATAAACAAATTATTAAATATAACAAGATTTGTCTCCATGGAAATTTTAATTTTTCAAATATAACAAGTAAAAATATTGAATATATCAAGATTTATATCTATAAAAAAATTAAATTTTCAAATTTCAATAATCGAATATCCGATCCGAATGAGAAATCACTATTATCTGAAAATTTTAAATATCTGATCTGAATTATTCAAAAAATAAAAAACGGATCGGGTATCCGAAATTTCAAATAATATCAACGGATAAACGGGTAAGATCGATCAATTTTTTTTGCACACCCCTACCCACTAGGACTATAAATGAGACGAGACAGTTATCGAGCTACTCGAGCTAAGCTCGGTCAAAGCTCGATCAACACTCAACTCTGTCTAAGCTCGATCAACACTCAACTCTGTCTAAGTTCGATCAACACTTGACTAGATTGGGCTTGGCTCGAGTTCTTAACGAGCCGGGTTACTTGATACCTGACTCAAAAAGTTCGCGAGCTACTCGAAAATATAATATATTATTTTTTAATTTTTAAAATTAAAGCAAACTAAAATATAGGTTGGGCGTTTTTAGTTGTTATATTATGTTAGTTTAACTTTTAATTTAGCTTTCTATATATTTTCATGTGTACTCTTTTCTTCTAATTATGATTAGGCGATTTCTAATGAGGCACATGAAAATATTTCTTTTGTATGATTCTATCTATAATGGAATCATGTAATTTGATCAATAATAATAATAATTAATTTGTAAATGAAACGAGACAAATCGTGAGCTACTCGAGTCTGACTCGGTTAAAGCTCGATCAACACTCGACTCGAGCTCGAACTCGGCTCGAATTCTTAACAAGCCGAATCGAGCTCATCACACTCAAGCTCAAGTCAAGCTCAACTCGAATTCTTAACGAGCCGAGGCGAGCTCAGCACTACTCAGGCTCGACTCGACTCCTTTACACCCCTAAACCCCAACATTGAACTCCACCTAAGAGGGAAGCATGATCTAAACCATGTAAAGATTTGATCATCTAATTACCTCCAAATATGAACAATTGGAATACCATCCACTTGAACTATAGAAGTCAAAAAGAAAAAAAGAAATTGGGGCTTTATATGATCACCAAAGTAATATATAATATTCCTTCAACCAAGATGTTAACTGCAGGTATCAGATCAAGAATGCCGACAGAAATTTGACTGCATTGTGATGGCAACAAGATCTTACACATGTTGCATTGATAACATCTTCAATATGACCGACAGAAAAAGATTACGACGCAATTCAGCACTGAATGCAACAAGAAAGGAGATTCAAGATTCAAAAAATGAAATTGACATTCAAGTCACTCAAGGAAACGTACTGTAAAGTGTAAACGTATGTTACAGAGTTACAGACCATGAAAACAGCTTGAGATCCTAACACATGAAAGCATTGCCAAAAAGCATCATGCCATTTCTACATGAGCACATGGTTACAGGTCGTATAAGCATGCGTCTACATTCAATTCATATAAATTGTTTACTTAGATGACCAAGAGACTATACATATAAGTTCATGAGAATGCTGCTTCAATGAAGATTTACACATAATTAATTGTTATATAGTAGCACTTATGCTATCCCTTACATGCTAGATTCTAATTCACAGAAGAAATCTCATTATATTATACCTAAGAATCTTTCGTAACACATTAAAAATTTCAATCAACATTTACTTTCTTTAAAAAGGATTACAATAAAAGCAAACTGAAGAAATGTTAAAATTTTAGACCATATATCATATCAGATCTATATGAAATACAGAAACTTCTAGGGCATACAGTTATTTCTACACATTAACTCTTACAAGACTCAAGTTTCAGCCTGATTGCTCTGGTTTCCATTGTTCAGCTTTCAAGAGATTAAAATTCTATACAGCATTGCCTAATTTCTGTGAATCTAATAACTTAGTTTGTCGAGACAGATCGTGGAAGAACACTAAGTAAATTAAGGTACAACAGAATGGTGTTGCGTTGATGGGAAACAATCATCAATGAAGAAAATCCTCTATGCTGCTTATAGACTGAAGCAATGACTAGAGCAACAAAAACCAAGCAACTCATTAAGATCAAAGAACATTTCAGAAAGATTACAGAAAACCCTCAAAAATATTACAGCTACAGATGTTATTATCGTCTTATATAAGCAATTAACCATCTCGAAATATCCATAGCCAAGCAAACAGATCTCAACAAACCCTAGCAATACCAGTTATAAATCTAAAAAAGAGACCTAAAGAGAGAAAGAGAGAAACTCAAGTCTCTTCCTTAACGGACGACGATGGAATCTCCTCACCACTCGTAGCTTCCGTACCTGACGGAGCATCGGAGGGTGCGGTGGCAGAAGCTCGAGATTTAACAGTGTCGAGCATACGCTTGCTGATCTCCTTGGAATACATCTGAAGGATCTCGATGCCATCAACGTCGGGGGAGAACGCTGCTCCGGCGAGTGAGAAAGCCTCCTCCTCGATCGACTTGGCGATGGAGGAGGCCTCTTCCTCGGGGATCGTGCCGTAGCGTTTGGAAAGTACAGATTGGGAAGACAGCGTCTCGACCAGACGGTTGATAACGGCATCGCGCGTTGATTGAGAGGGGGGCCAAATTCGGAGCGTAAGGTTATTGAGCTTGGCGGCGGTGTCGTCTACTTGGTCTTGAGCCTGGATCTTGACGGGCTCCGTCGCTGCGTCGACGGCAGCTGAGTCTTGAGTAGCGGTGGGTTCAGTTTCGGCCATTTCTTTTGCTTTGGGACCGAGGTTAGTGACCAGAGAGTAAATGGGGGATTTCGAGTTTGGGAGGACAGGTTGTTTTTTGATGTAACAAAAAAAAAATGAAAACAACAAATACTGTAAGAAAAGGGAATTGAATGTGGGCCGAGAATGGGTGGAATTCAAATGGGCCGAGCAACTTTCATTAGTTAGATCTACCATTAAATTCTCTAAAATATAAAATCAAACATGCTAAATAATCCCTCAATATTTGACTTATACCCATAATTGTAAAATAAACGTTGCACAACAATATTATATAGCTAATTAATGACATAATATGTTGAGATATTTATTTTGATATAATAAAGTAAAAAAAAATTGGACTTGAACAAATATTGTAAAAATGATTCAAAGTCTATTTAATTTAAAAAAATATGTTTAAAAGCTTCTAAAAGTGTTTTTGACTCAAACATATATTTTTAAGTAATTTAAAAGTCTCCAACGGCTAGTTTTATAACGGCTAGTTTTCTAAAGGCTAGTTTTTCAAAGGCTAGTTTTTAACGGTTAGTTTTACAGTCTACACTATAAATACAAGCCAAAGACACTTGAAGAAGAAGAGGATGGACATCCAAGTCTAAAGTTCAAGAGAGAAGGGTCTTAATGTGTTTATTTCTTTTTAATCTCTTGTAAATTCTTTAATCCAATCCAAGTGAGTCAAAATGTCTAAATTTTGTTTACAAATGTTAAGACCTCATTGTTGAGGGGTAGGTTATAGTTTAGCCTAAGGAAAAACTAAGGAAAGGGTTCTATCTTAGCCCGTGAAAAGATAGAAATGTAAGGTTACCCCTTGAACCCGTAAAAAGAGAATAATTCATTGTTAGAATTCATTGTTAGTGAATTAGGAAATCCTTAGTGTGGATGCTAAGGTAGTGGATGTAAACCTTGGTTAGAAGGTCAAACCACTCTAAAATCGATCGTGTCAAATTGTCATTTTTTTCAGTTTTTGTTTTTCCAATTTCTAAAGAAACCTCCACACCATTCATCGGCGCTAATTTCGATTGAAGACATCGAGCCTTTCATAATATTTTTAAAAATGTTAATTTTGGTCAATGTGTCACTTTAGATCTTCGGGGTTACAGGTTCAATTCTGATTAACCCCTTCCCCATAAGAAATAATGTTTATTTTAAATATTTTAAAAATATAATACAAATGCCTACTTTTATTCAATAATTATAATGGTGTAGTTGGATATAAAAAGAGCTCATTTGGATATTAATTAAACTTTAAGGACTAATTTGAATGTAAAATAAGTATAAGACCTTAATTAAATAAAAGGGTAAACAATACAATTGGTCACTAAACTATTTCCGTTTTTCTATTTTGGTCACCGAATCATTTTTTTAGCAAAAACGTCACTAACGTTTCGTTATCATTTCGATCATCGGTCGTTCACAAATTAACGGTGAAGTTGACGTTAACTTTTTAAAATATTTTTTTAGAAAAGTGTTCTAAAAAGGCAAGGGTTCAAACCCATGCCTCATTACATAAGGAATCAAGCGCAAACCAATTATGCTAGGCCTTCTAGCTAATTTATTTGCACTAAAACAAATATTTAAAGTATATAAAGTTACCTTCAACAGAAAAATAAAATGTTAAAGTTAGGGAAGAAATTCAAACACAAAAACCTCTTGAATAAAGATTAAAATGCTTAACCATTAAGTTAAACTAAGATTTTGTAATAATTTTTACTAAATTAATATTTAACCTTAGCTGCATTAAAATTAAAAATCAAATTAGTTTTATGTTTTACTTTGTTCGACAATAAAAAAACTAATTAAAAATTGTTTTCTTATAAAATTAGTATTAAATCATTTTTAAAATTGAATTAATAATATTTTATGATAGAATATGAATTTAAAATTTAGATATAAATAAATATTTTTAAATAATTTAAAATTATCATTCTATAATAAATAAATATTATTTTATATAATTATTTTTTAAATAATATTATTAATTTAATTTTAAAATAAATTAATATTAATTTCATAAAAATAAATTAATGACTATTTAATTAATTTTTTATTATCGAACAAAGTGAAAAAATAAATCTAGTTTGATTTTTATTTTAATCACAATTAAAGTAAAATATTAATTTAGTTAAAATTATTACAAATTCTTAGTTTAACTTAGTGGCTAAGTATTTGAATCTTTATCTAAGAAGTTTTTTGTTTGAATCTCTCCTCTAACTTTAATATTTTATTTTATGTTGTTGGTAACTTTATATATGTTAAATATTTGTTTTAGTGAAAATAAATCAATTAGAAAGCCTAGCACAGTTGGTCTATGCTTGGTTCTCTATGCAAAGGTTGAATAAAATTAAATAATAATAATGCGTGGAGGAGAGAGAGAGATTATTAAAAAATATAAAAAAATCTACGTCAGTACTAAAGTTAATGTTTTAACGGTCGGTGGTCAAAATAAAAACATAATTATTAGTGATGATTTTGTCGAAAAAATAATTCGGTGACAAAAATAAAAGACGAATAGTAACAATGGTTTGTTCAGGAACAGATTAAAGTATAGCTGCTTATTTGTTTTTTTTAACATATAGTTGCTTATATGGTTGTTAAAAAAGTGGTGGGACTTTTATAAATAGTAACAATGGTCATGTCCTTAATTAGTATATTAGCCATTTAACTACTTTAGTCTTTTATAACTGTATTTTTAATTATACTTCGGAGCACCAATTTTTGCAAAACTGTTTAACTACTTTGCTAATTCTTAATTAAGATATTTTAAGTTTTAATATTTGTTTTGAATGATTTAATTGTTTAAATTTTTATTTAATTTATTATTTGATACGTATGATTTCTCGAATCGGGTCGAATGATCTGTGCTAAATCTAAGGTTATACAGCTAGAGTAGTAAATTTTCAACAATGCACATATTTTAGTCATTTTCTAGTATAGTTTTAATAAATATAGATTCAACTATTCCTAAAAAATATCTATTTATTCTATTTTAGTCATTTTCTAGTATAGTTAATGTTGAGTTGACCAAGTCGGTATATTTAACCTAACAACTACTAATTATCCTATTTCCCCTCTTCTAATAAAATTTTACGTGTCAATAAAATAATATTTATCCTATTTCTTTTATTAATTTATTCGATTTCTAAGAAAAAAACAATTTAAAAATTAATAAATTTATTTAAAAAAACATTGGGTATTTTAAAAATAATTTAATTAAAACTTTAAAATAATTCTTTCAAGATAAATGATTATTTTTACACACAAATACCTGTTTGGCTTATAAACATTAAACGCGGTCGCTAAACTATTTTAATTTTTTATTTTAGTTACCGATTTTTTTGGAAAAAATTATTATTAAAATTATTTTTTTTTCTATTTTGATAATCGGTCATTAAAAAATTAAAGATGATGTTACTGTGTATTTTTTAAAATTTTTAATTTTTCACGTCATTTTCTCTCTACTCGTTAACAGTCATGGGTCACTAAAGTATTCTCGTTTTTTTATTTTGGTCACTAAATAATATTTTTTTGACAAAATCGTTATTAATGTTAATTTTTTTTTTCTATTTTGGCATCGACCATTAATAATTAAATTACTCTAAAAGATAAAGGGATATTCAAACACTAAACCTCATACAAAAAAGGTAAAGACACCTAACCACTAAGCCAACTTTTAAGATTGTTATAATTTCACTAAAATTTATATTTAAGTTATGCTCTCAGTCGAATAAACCAAAGAAATTAAAAGTGTACAATTGGGTAACGGAAAAATTGAGCCTAGGTCCTCTATGTAAGAGAACTAGGTGTCTAACCGCTAATCCAAGCCCCAAATTTAACATATTTTCACCAAAACTTATCTTTAACTTAACAAATTAATTATCTAATATAAATTTAAATCTAACATATATGCAAACTAATTAAATGCTAATATAAATTTTACTTGGCTCACATATATGTCAACCAATTAAATGCGATTTAAAAATTAAAATAATAAATTTAAATCTAAATAGTTATTTTTTAATAATTTAAATTTTATATTATATATTAAATAAATATTATAAATTTAATTTTAAAATAATTTAATATTAATTTTATAAAAATAAATAAATAGTTATTTAATTAATTCATTTTATTCTCAAATGAAGTAGGAAGATAATTATAATTTGCCTTTCAATTTTAATCACAATCTAAGTCCCAAGTTCGATTCTCTCATTACCCACTTATACATTTATATTTTCTTTGGTTTTATTCAACTAAGAGCATAGCTTAAATATAAATTTTGATAAAATTATATCAAACTTAAGGGTTGGTTTAGAGATTAGTCGTATGTATCTCTTTGCATTAGGTCCAGGGTTTGAATCCAATGTGACTAAAATAGAAAAAATGGAAATAATTTAGTGACCAATGGTATTGTTTAACCTAAAAATAACTCATGAACTTCTAACGAGGAGAGAGAAAATAATCTGAAAAAATACATGTCATCATCACCATTAATTTTTTTAGCGGTCCGTGACCAAAATAAAAAAAGAACGTAACATTAGTGACGATTTTGCCAAAAAAAAAATAATTCGATGATTAAAATATAAAAACAAAAATATGACTAATGTTGTTATTTACCCAAGAAAAATCTACATGAATATTTCACCCATATTTTCATTTTTAAAAATAAGATTCCATGAATCTTTCAAACTTGCTATTAAGATCTGCCTTTTATATGGACCAATATAATCAAAGTATTAATCACTGAATTCACTACAATAAATATTTTGAAAAATAAAATAAATTATTATTATTATTATTATTATAACTATTATTATTATTAGGGTTAAGAGAAAGGAATCTCCAAAATTGAATTCGGGACATGTCATTTATAAAAGGCATAAAGTCAAAAATAGTCCACAACGTTTGACCTTTTAGTCACTTTAGCTCCTATTTTTTTGTGTGCAAAAAAACCTCTTAACGTTTCATTTTCGTTCAAAATTTACCCTCGACGGGTTAAAATTTTCAGTCAACTAACGGTCAACCCCTTCGATAACGTGGCATGTATGTGGTGTTGCCATGTGGCACTTGCTGACACGACATCGTAATTTTTTTTAATTTAAAAAATAATTATTTTATATAATTTCTAACCAATCAAATGATGCCACATGACTCTTTGATGATGTGGCATCATCTGATTAGTTAAAAATATTAAAAAATATTTTTTAAAAAAATAATTATTTTTTATATAATTTCTATCAATCAGATGATGCCATGTGGCATTTTACTGACGTGACATCATTATTCGTTAAAAATATAAAAAATAATTATTTTTTAAAATATAAAAAATAATTAATTTAAAAAAATTAAAAAATTCTAATGCCATGTCTGCAAAATGCCATGTGACATCGCCACATCATCAAAAGGCGTTTACCGTTAGTTGACTGACGGTTTCTATCCGTCGAGGGTGAATTTTGAACGAAAATAAAACGTTAGAGGGTTGTTTACACCAAAAAAAAAGAATAGGGTTGTTTACACGAAAATGAGACACTAAATCTTTTAAATAATGTCAGAGGTTGAGATGACTGTCCTATAATAAACTTTTACAGTATCCAATCGAAAATAAATTTATTTGTCTTATAGTTTAGGTGGTTTTTAATTTCATTGCTTATTACTTTTTTACGATTCAATAATACAAATTAATCATCAAATGAATTAAAGACGGATATTAAAAAAATGATATTGCTAAAAGAAGTGCTCACAAACTTCGATTATTTACTTTGAAATGGTCATGAAAGATAATATAAAAACCCAATTAATCACTTTTTTCATGCTTGTATACGCAAATTACTTCGAAGAAACATGTCTTCATCTTCTTCCCTGCAGTTCGCACTTCTGCTCTTCATTTTATATTTCAAGTGCTTATTCCTTTCCATTGAATCACAAACGTCAAGTCTTGATACAGACAAGGAAGCTTTGCTCTCATTCAAGTCGCAAATAACAACTTCGGGTCCCCTGAATCCTCTTTCACAATGGGAGCCAAACTTATCTCCATGCAACTGGACCGGAGTTGTCTGCAACAGACGCCGCACCAGAGTGGTTGAGCTCAACCTTTCCGGGTTTCATCTTCAAGGGTCCATAGGCCCTCACATTGGGAACCTTTCGTTCCTTCGTTCCCTTCAACTTCAACAGAATCAACTCTCGGGTGCACTGCCTGATCAAATGGGGAATCTTTTTCGGTTGAGAGATCTTAATTTGAGCCAGAACAGCTTGTATGGTGTGATTCCATCGAATATAAGCAAACTGACTGAGCTCAGAGTTCTTGATTTGATGACTAATAGGATTACCGGAGCTATTCCTAAAGATCTTGACCGGCTTGTCAACCTTCAAGTTTTAAACTTGGGACGAAACCTTTTCATGGGTACAATTCCAGCTTCTATAGCAAATATTTCGTCACTCGACACTTTGAGTTTCGGCACCAACAATCTTACCGGAACCATTCCTACCGAGCTGAGTCGTCTTCGAAAACTGAAAGTACTTGACCTCACCATTAATTATCTAACGGGGCCTGTTCCTTCTTCCATCTACAACATGTCTTCCCTGGTTGTTTTGGCCTTAGCTTCGAACAATCTCTGGGGCAGACTTCCCTATAATGTTGGGGTTACACTCCCTAATCTTTTGGTCTTCAACTTTTGCTTCAATGAGTTCACCGGCGGAATTCCAGGCTCTTTGCACAATCTCACCAATATAAAAGTCATTCGCATGGCACAGAATCGTCTTGAAGGAACAGTGCCATCGGGTTTGGGAAATCTTCCATTTCTAGAAATGTATAACATTGGGTACAACACGATTGTTAGCACAGGCGATGATGATGGTCTTGAGTACATCATCACTTCTTTGACCAACAGTTCTCGTCTAAAGTTTCTTGCTTTAGATGGTAATCCTTTAGGGGCGAAA